>VYZW01006372.1:5207-24801 GCA_013401315.1 Balaeniceps rex | reverse complement strand
GATTGCATCTGGCATCTGGAGCTGGTTCAATGTAATGTCTGTTACAGTCACCGAAACTCCACAGGCCAGTGAGGATCAGGTCAAGGCTCCATGGGCAAAATTCTCCTAGGAGAGCTGCACAGCAGGTTGTGATGCCGTCTGAAATCCACATGAGAAATGCAATTCTTGGAGACATCTTGGTAGTGAAATCTGAACACGTGATAACATCAGACCGGGTGATGGAAAGCTCTACTATGTAGATCTGGAAGGAGAAATGTGATAAAGATATAATTTTATCAGGGCTTTTTGGAGGGATGCACTGAGGGAACCAGAGAGAGAGAGNTTGGCACTTTCAGAGTACAATTCATCTCATCCAGAAGTAGACATCTAAAATTGCTCTGGCGAATCATGCCCTAAAAATGTCTGTTTCTCACAGCTGCGTGGAAGGAGCCTCAGGTGATTAGCTGAGATGTAAACATCTATATTGGAGACACTTAAAGTTGTGTGACCTGAATCCCACCCACACTGAATGTCTTTCTCTTTCTCTCTCTCTCTCACACTCACACACACACACAGTGTGCATATACGTAGCTCGAAGAAGCTGTAACATCAGGCTCTCTGGCTGTTGTCTGTGAATGCTTCTGCTGTGTGTTTCAGCAACACACCGCAACGTAGCTTTGAAACACTGGCAGTCCTGTTTAAATAGGCTGGTTTGATCCCCATATTCCTATCCCCCAAGGATTCCTTCTAAACTCGTTTGCCACTTTCATTAGCACCATTGAGAGCTATTGAGGATACTCGTGTTCGGTGCATGGTCATCAAGCTGGATGAGTTTATGATTCCAGCTATGGCATCACACTGTACATTTCTTTCAGCTTCAGAGCACTTTAGGTCAATCTAGATTTCTGGAGACTGAATGTGGGTGAGTTTGGCACCTAGGCATTATTGTTCGGTTTTGATGGGGAAATAGCTAGGGCTTACATAGCCGTGCCTGTACTTTAATGGCATGATAGAAACTATTAGAATTCTCTTTCCTGAACAGTAAGTGGAGGAAAGTGGAATTTTAGTACAGTTTGTTCATTTACTTTGTATTATTCTTAGGCAATTGAATGGTCCAAATTATAGTACAGAATGGAAACATGCATTCACAAAATCTGTGCTAAATGGCATAATACAGAAAGCTGGGTTTTATGATAGCGTTTAGCAGGCGTGTTTGGAAATGGTCAGATAGGTATGCACATAACCTACACTCGTGAAATGGGCTGTTGCACTTGAAATGCCATTTCAGACTGGAAAATTGAAACCTGCTTGCAATGTTACTCATTTCACATGTCCTGGTTAAGTATGAGTTTCTGAATATTCAATTACTACTTTTTAGCTGTTCTTTCTCTGAATATAGAGTCTTCTCCAGATCCTGCTGGCACCAGTATTCTCACTGGCTTCAGTGAGAGCTGCTCAGCATCAGAACCAAGGAAATAGCACAAATCTTTATTTATTTTCAAAGTAAGGAAGGTCAGTCTGTGTGCTTGAGAGACCCCTTCCCCAGGTGGATGTTCAGGAGCCGAACCAGTACAATTGAATAACTATTCACTCAGGTCTTTATTAATAATCAGAGACGTTGAGGAACAGAGAAGGATGACGGTTATGCTGCAAGACAAGAATCACCTAATACAATGGGCAATAAATCCAGTAATATTTTGAAATTAATGTTTAGAGCAAAAGTATGTGGCTCACAGAACCTGTGATTATCTGTAAAATGAAGAAGGAAAATGAGACCAACTCTTGTCTTTGGCAATGCAAATGTAATGTTTTCTTATGAAACTCAGACTGATTACGTGCTTGGAGGATCATTTTTTTGGCATTTACAAAAAGTACTATGTTCCTCATCCTGCTGCACTAAGTACAGACTAAATGAGAAAAAAAATCATCTAAAAATTGAAGAACAGGGAATATCTGGAGAGAGGCTGGGTTTTCTTGAGGTGGCCTCTCGCCGATGTCAGTGGAATCTGCGAGCTTTTCACACTTTTTTGTATTATGCCCGTGAAGTTCTCGTGGATCCTTAACTGAAGTGCCTTAAGACACACAGCAGTGTGACCACTCTCAGCTGACAGAAGGACGTGAGAATTATTAATCTTGGAGTATCCACAATTCAAAGGCCTTCAGGCTTATAGTTTGATGGCATTTTGGTGCTAAAAAAGCCACCCTGAAATGTGGTGCTGTAAATATAACAATATGCCTCACCTACACCCTAGGACTGTGAAAATCCATATATTTGATATACAGTCAGTTGAAACTATTAGCCACCTTCACAAGACACTACAGTTTTTCCTAACACTTCCTATATTTCTTATTCATCTGATATTTTTTTGCAGTGTTGATACTAATGAACTACTAAGGAAAAACGAGATTCGTTTGCAATTTTTAATAACATTTCACAGACAAAGACGAAGCAGTTAATGGAGAGTGAAAACTGAGCATGTAAACACATCAGTCAAAACAGTCTCATCTCTGCTTCTGACACCAGCTCTCTCCTTCACATCTTCATGTTTATCAGATCTGCTAGTCTTAGGTACCCAGTAAGAAATGAGTCCAACTGATTCTTTCCTGAGACGCAGTCCGATGCATCGTTAGCTGCAGCATGAACCAACAGCCCAGCAAGCCTTTTAGCAAGGGATGTTTCTCCAGTTATGCCGAAAAGAGACAAAAAGCAGATTTATTTCTATGTGGTTGTGGCTTTGCAAATCATTGAATACTTTGTGTTCAAGATTAAGAGCTAATGCACGCGGTACTGAGCATCTCAAAGGACTGAGCCCCGTGTGAATAAACTGCAGCCTACAGTAATCTCAGATAACAAGCTCTGCCTAAAGTTCAGAATATAAAGCAGAATATAAAGCAGCTCCTTATCAAAGCCATTCTTGTCTAATTTGTCTTATCTTTACATTATCAGTAAAACTTGTTAGATATTAAATAACTGGCTGAGACCTGAAATCATGTCCTCAGAGCTGAATTATTAATGCCTGCTGAAACAGCTTTTCTATTAGCAGCTTCAGTAGGAGTAAGTAGAATATACTTCTGGTCTTTTTCCTTATTGTTCTGTTTCATGAGTTATTGAAATAATGTCCCAGAACAGGTAATGTGCTTGACATGAGATGTCTGCTCTAAAGAAACAGCACACCTTTTTCTTTTTTTAAGAGATGCTTTAATAGCTTTTCGTTGCACATATATTCTGCTTTCCAGTTCCCCAGTGGGACTGCCTGCTTTCCAGTTCGGAGCCTCATCCGGCAGGAAAGTGTCAGCTAAAATGATTTCCAAGCCAGAAGATGATGGTGAAGAATTTGGCCACGTGTGGGAATAGGATTTGTTTGAAATTTCTATAACCAAGACAGTCACAGTTTCAGACAGTCTCATTTCTAAGCAGAGACTCAGAACGTGATCCATCAGTGCAGAGGGGAAAAAGTGACAATGAAGATAAACTGTCTGTGGCTTAAAATGGCTGAAAGTGAGTCAGCAAAACATGCATTTAAGCTGTGTCTGTTCTATGTGAAAAAGCAGTCTTATCCAACACACAGTTTCTTATGATGTTTCCATGTCAACAGCTATAATAGGACACCATCAGTTCGTGCAGTTCTCAACTGGAAAAGTACGACAGTAAGTTAGGTCATAAACATAGAGAAGAAAACCCATTGAAATAAAAGCTTGTGGGAATACAGTCAAAAGTTGGAAATCTAAATATGTGCATTGGCACAGCGCAAGCTAGCAGAGGCTCTTAGCACAGTGGCCAATGTGAGAGAAAGAAGCTTGGCCCCTATTAAAGAGTTTTCTATCTGAAATCTTATACAGAAAAGTTATAAAGACACTGTAGAACAGGCTCTCCAAATTAACTGCATTGGAACAAAGCTGACAACAGTGTTGAAACAGGACATAACCCTGCTGAAAAGAGCAGTGGGGATTCCCATTTGAAGTGCCTTCGATAAAGATAAATGAGGAGGATCTTTCATCTCACCACAAGGAAGTCCATCTATGAGAAGGGAGTCAAGTTAAGTGATGAGGCTGAGGGAGTGCCAGTGGGCTTTGCTGACCCTTTTATTTCTCGTCAGAAACAGAAATGACTGTACTAACTACAGTGAGCATGGGAAGGATGCAGGGACTTGCTCACCAGACATGGGGTTCATAGGGAGCTCCTCAGTAACTCCATTTGGTCATTCCCTGCCATGCCACTCCTGTAAGAGGGAACAAAGTCCTGCAACAGAAAGTCTGAGACCTCCCAGGCCTCGCTGGTATCACGTTGAATAGATCTCAGTTTAGATGTGGCTAGTTTGCTAAGTTTGCAGTGAGTGGTGGTTGTGTGGTGCTGGTCAACAGGGGAAGCTGCTGCCCGAGGGAACCCAGCTCAGCGCGGGGGTACTGGCCCCAGCAGGCTGACGTGAAAGTGCGGGGCTTGCAATGCTTGCCCCATCTCTGTCCCTCTCGCACACCAGCCTCAGCAGGTGGGATCTGATCTTCTCTGAATGTGCCTCATATTCAGAGCAAATGGAGTAAAAAAAGATTTCGGTGATTAGCGTATCTCTGTGTCTCTTTTTATATATATGTGTGTGTACATCTGCATTCGGCCATGTCTCCAACTTCATCTCTTGTGAAGACTCTGATTGTGGGTCATGCTTTTCTTACAAGTACTTACTCTAATTGCTTTATCTACAACTGTGGCAAATAAAAGAAGACTAACAAACAGAGCTGCCTGGTGGAGTTTGCCAGATGTTCCTCACTAAAAAGGAATTAAGATAATGAAACATTCACCCACTTTCCATAAATTCCATTTCTTTTTCTTATGCTTTTCAATTGACCATGCAGGCAACCCCATTCCTCCACCCAATATATTGTGCTGCTCTAATTATCAATACACCTGCCAGCACCACATACTACCTACTGCTATACAAACCACTGCTTGCAGAGAAGGCAATAGCGTGTTGCTATTTCTGCTCCTACATCTTCCTCCTAGTTGTTCAAAAGGATCCTGGCACAGTGGCCCGCAGCTGAAAGCTTTGCAAAAAACTAGGACAGAAGCAGTTGCTTGACAGAATACAAAGATTTTTTTCGGTAACCTCGTACTTCTAACCACTCAGATTTTAGTTATGCCAGGTTGGAATAGTTTTTACCTTGGCGTGCTGCTGATGATACATGTCCTCTCCATTTCCAAGAAGTATCAATATTCCTTTCTTTCTGAGAGCCAAAAAGGTCTGTAATTTTCCCTTTTAAAAAGCACTATCTTTACAGACATGCTTTCTCTTCTTGATGTCCTTGAGACATTTTAGAATCCAGGCAGAGGTTGCAGTGACTGACTGTTGTAATTACTCCTTTCTGCAGAGACTGTAAGACAATTTCTACAGATAAGGATCATAGGTTATCAATCACAGAATGGAAGCACAGCCTAATGGCCATCAAGCAGTATTTTGCCACTTTCTTGCAGATGGTTCAAGGTACAAAGCCACAGTTCAGTCCTTTCGGCTGTTCCCCTCTGTACCCAGCCAGTCAGATTTTGTTTGTCTGTCAAGATCTGTGTTGCTGAGAATACTTCAAGAACTACTCTTGTACAAGAAGTAAAGTTTAGATTTGGAAAACATCCGTGGTTTCTTCAAGTATTTCTGTACAAGGAAACGGATATCTATGTGAATTCGTCTTGAAAACAGATTAACCGAGACTAAACAGAATCAAAAACCTTTTCAGTAGTACTGCAGGAAACATGGTAGAAGCAATGTTTCTAACATGGTTTGGAGGTTCAAAATGCAATCACCCTTTCAGTGTAAGCATTGAAAGTGATTTTGTGTTTTCTACACTGGCAGTCAGAGCATTGCCACATCCATGGAGAGCTATTGCGACAAGAAGGCTCGGCTGCAGGGAGAAGCTGTGAGTGTAATGTCCTGTGAGATGCCCTGGAAAGAACGTCCACTCTCTGAGTTATTCTGCCCAATGTGTCTCATTCAGACATGACATCACAGACAGATTTTTATGACATCCACTTATTATTAATTTAATAGCAAATTTATCACATTATTAAATAACTTAGATTTTAATACTATATATTGTTGTTGTTTAGCACTCTGATGTCTGGTCCTGATTTCACACCTTCCCTTCTTTACAGAAAAAAGGACGAGCTACACTGGCATTGGCATGGTCAGAACTAGGTTCCTAAAGCCGCTACTAGAGTTATGAGGAACAGCATGATTTCAGTCCACTGCACTTCTTCAAATCTGATTCACATGGGTTTTGTTCTGGCTAAAGTTAGCCCCAACTAAAGAGCAGTTAGAGTCATCAGTCTTTACCCTGGTTTCAAGTCAGAATCATGAGGTGTTCCAGGAGTAAAAATCAGAATTCTTCCTTCATCATTGATACTTGCATGTGGATTCACCTTGAAAGTCTCGTGAACTTTAGCAGATCTTTCAGCAAAACTGAACTGGACCTGAATTTTCTTGTTAAGTCTCTGGAAATCTAATCATCTACTTATACTTTAATAATTAATTAGAATATCAGCAGGAAAAACAAAATATGAATTAATAGAAGCAGACCCTTACACACTTCATCTCAATTTCTGTGTTGGGCTTACCATCCAGCCAGATCTCGTGGTTGCTGCTAGAAGGTGGCGGGTCAGTTTGAAGTCCGCAGATCACAACATTTCCTGATGCACGCGCAGTAACCGCAGGCATTCAGCACAGGTTATAAACTTCCATGCACAACAGAAATGAAGCCTTGAAGCCAGGCGAATTTTGCTGGGTTTGTGGCAAATAACTGTTCTTTCACGCAAATCTGATCTCATTCAGCAAATGCCTCAGAATTTGTTTCAATATCTGAATACGCTGCCTTTTCACATAGGCCAATAAGTATGATTTTATTATAGCTACTGTGTTAATGTAATCATCTTTTATTTTCTTGATGCTTTCAGGATTGTGTATTTTTAAGGGTTTTTCTAGTTTACTTTCATTTATATTGTTGTTTGCTGCTCAAATTCAGAAAATGGTTAAACAGAACATCAGTAGAAATACAGGGATTTCTTCTAAATTCCTTGTCCTCCGTAATTGATTTCTCTGCCTTTGTCTGTCCTGCTGCACGAGTAGTAGACAGTGATTCAGTTAAGAGTAGTCACTTATAGGTTCCCTTTAAGAATATCAAAACAATTTTAAAAGCTTACATAAAATTCAACAGATAGTTTTGCCTTTAAGGAGGATTGCAGCGGCTTTGGCTGCAAGAAATCTGGAGAAAAAATGTAAAAGAAATAATAATCAGCAGACAGGATATTTTTCTCACTGAAGGTATGAAATAATAGTGAATTTGACTGAATTAATGACTTGAAAATTATCCAGCTGAATGCAAGGACCATTGCTAAATTTAAAGCCTGTAGAAGATAAGGTTATTTTCCTCTTAATAGAGTGTGAAAGAGTTGTATGGTAGGTGCTTCTCAAGCTACTTTAGTTTTATTTTTTCTGTATTGCCATCCCAAAGGCATCAGGCACAGGACAGACATAAGAATATATTCCTTTTTAATGTGGACAGTGTGCAGAAGGGTCAAAGTTTCCTTTCCCCAAACTTCTTATTTGCTATCATTTCCTTGGTTCAGTGCAGCATTTGCATTAAGATGAGTGATACGAAAATCCCTGCTTGGTTTGTTGGCATCTGAATTTTTAAGACAGGACACTTCAGTTATACTAAGGTGTCCTGATTTCAGCTGGGATAGAATTAGTTTTCTCCCTAGTAGCTGGCATAGTGCTGTGTTTTGGATTTAGTATGAGAAGAATGCTGATAACACACTGATGTTTTAATTGTTGCTAAACAGTGCTGACAACAGTCAAGGACTTTTTCAGCTTCCCATGCTCTACCAGCTGCACAAGAAGCTGGGAGGGGGCACAGCCAGGACAGCTGACCCAAACTGACCAAAGGGCTATTCCATACCATATGACGTCATGCTCAGTATATAAACTGGGGGGGAGTTGGCCGGGGGGCAGCAATCGCTGCTTGGGGACGGGCTGGGCAGGATGGTTGGCAGGTGGTGAGCAATTGCATTGTGCATCACTTGTTTTGTGTATCTTTTTATCATTATCATTATCATTATCATTATCATTATCATTATTATCTCTTCCTCTGCTGTCCTATTAAACTGGCTTTATCTCAACCCATGGGTTTTACTTTTTTTTTCTGATTCTCTCCCCCATCCCACTGAGGGGGAGAGTGAGAGAGCGGCTGTATGGTGCTTAGTTGCCGACTGAGGTTAAACCACGACATCAGGCTTCAATGCTGCTTTTTTAGGGAATTTTCTAAAAGTATCAAGTTGCTGCAGTTGCCCTTTTAGTGTTCCATCTATGGAAATGCACTACATACCTCAGTGCATTACATGAAAGACTTTAATTTGTTTTTCTACCAGTTGCCTTGGGTTCTAAATATATTCCAGAGCTGCAGGGGACATCAGTTTGAAATGGGATTTTGTTATATTTGGGAAGAGCAGACAGATAAGTATATGGAATAAGGGAAACATTCTAAATGTGTTTATTAAACATTCAGTAATAATTATGTCTTCTACAAACAGCAGTAAACCCCATCTGCAGGCAGTATAACTAATGGTTAATGTGGTGTGAATCAAGGAGTCATATGCCGTCATAACTCAGACAAAAATCTTAGTACTAACAAGAATTTTACTCCAAGTTACTGTTTAGAAGTGCTCTGCCTGTTTAAAGAACACAAAGAATTTTCCATGCTATCTGAGCACTTGCTCCAGGGAGATAAGTGGTAACATGCTGGAATTGAGGAGCTCAGATTCTGCATTGATTTAGGACCTAAAACTACACAGTTATATTGTTAGAGAGATATGGAGCGATGCTGAAGCACTACAATGAGCTGTTTGTTCATTGTAGGACACCTGCTTATGGTTATTAGAGATAAATAGATTTTGAATAAATCATCTGAGACTCTTTAAGTCACAGAACTCTGAAGAGTCTCAGGTCAAACTTTATCTGAAATTTCTGAATTAGATGTGTGAAAAGATGTTGGGTTTTTTAATTGCAGCCAAAATGGAAAAGGAGACTCACCAGAGACAGTTTTTCTAATGGGATTAGAAGAGTACTTCTAATGCTTAAGTTTCAGGTCAACATGACCTAGGCTCTGGTTGTAGTTATGATGTGTCATAAACAAGAAAATCCCAACAGGTTTAAGAAGAGGATACTCCAGTCTCTCGCTCACTAACTTCTGTCATATTATTAAGGTACTGGAACCACAAATCATGAAGAAACCATGTTGACCCAAATAAACTCCATTGAAAACACGTCACCATATCCTTTCCTTTGAAAGCATATCCCATATCTGGCCTTTCATCCATTTCTGTTATGAGAGGCAGAACAAAGAAAAGTAAAACTCTATGGAGTTTTTAGTCATTTCTCTGCAGAGCTGTTCTGGAAATGAGCTGATAGCAGTCCAAGCTTATTGGAATCTGATCTGTCTCCACCCTTAATCTCGAGCTATAACCTTCTAAGTCAAGGACTTTGTCTTTTCAGTCAGCAAAAAGGCAATATTTATTGTAATTGTGTCTTTATTACATACCAAAAAAGCTACAGCCACAAGAGAGGCTCAGGAGTGGGCAAAAACAACACTTGTGCTCTCTTTGAGTATTGCTAGAAAGTAGACTTCCTGGCTTTTAGGTCAAATACTTCACTAAGATTCTCTCCGAGTGATATTTATACCAGAAGCATTACAATCTCTCGAATTCAAACACTGGATATGTTTTTCTTTATGTGCTTTACCTCTGCTCACACTGCGTACATGATGATAGCACTTTATGGGGCAAAGATCATTTTAAAAATCAGCTATGCAGGCTATTCTTGGAAGAATGAAGTACCAACAGAAGTAATTTAGTCTAATTAGATCTGGTGAGGAACGCTTGTATGAAAGTATAGATACTTTTTCACTAATCACGATAGTCTGGGACTATAAGATTCTGTATTCTTGTGATTTTTTTTCCCCAGTGTGTGTATGGAATTATCTAAGCATCGCCAATTACAAGAATAATTGAAACTTTGTTTGAGCTGATTAACTAATTTTAGAATTTATTTTCTGATTTCTTAGCATTTTTCACTGATAAAAGCAGCCATCTACTAGGCAGGCTAAAGTTTCCTCTGCCAATATTTTGTTTGACATAGATTTCCCTAACGGCTGATTAATTGGTAATTGTGCTTGGTAAAATAAAAAATTAGATGTTTACAGTTTTGGGTTGCTAAGCAATCGTGCTCTATAGAAAGGGGCTGTTCTTTACATTTCCTGAAGGCCTATGAAATTGTACTTCATGCTTTAATGGAGGCAGAGCATTTACAGTTTGACTCCGGTGCATTTGCAGCTTAAAATTACAATAATTGAATAATTATGATGGCCTCAGTCATCCTGCTTCTCCTACGAGCAAGAGAAAGTAATGTTAGAAGGATGTATTTCCCCCTGATAGGAATACCTTGTCTCCTGGGGTGGAAATGTCTCCTATTCCCATTACACAAGGGTTAAATGCCTCCTGGAGCACAAGTCCCCAAAATGGACATAGAACAAGGAGGTGGCTTCCCACAGTGAGGAATGAACATTCTTGTGGATAGTCCCTGTGTATCGAAGGATGGTAGACTGCTAAACCTGTCTGGAAAACTTCCACATAGTCACCACTACAGACATCTAATAATGGGTAGTCCTATAGTTAGATCAATAGTCTGAGATTTAGAAAGGTGGACTTCGTTTTCCTTCTCTACTGGGCTATTCCCATGATACCCTGGGGCATTTCAGTAGGATCAGGCACAAGCAACAACCCTCCTGCAACTTTGCTGCCAGGGCAATGGCTGGCTCGTGCCTAGCTTGCCATCCTCCAGGAGTCCCAGGGCCTGCAGAGCTGCTCCCCAGGGTGTCAGTCCCTGACCCATGACATCATGAGGAGGTTAGTCTGTTCCAGGTGCAGGACTTTGCACTTGTCCTTCTTGAATTTCACAAGGTTCCTGTTGGCACCATACACCAGCCTGCCTTGGTTGCTCTTCATGTCAGCCCTGTTCTCAAGTATATCAGCTGGACCTGGTGTAGTGCTGTCTGCTCCCTTGATGAGAGTGCACACCTCACCTCCTCCAGGTCATTGATAAAAATGTTATACATGACAGGTATAGACCCCAGGACAGACATCCCAGGATAGACCCCTGTGATACCCTACTTCATACTGTCCTCCGGGTAGAGTACAACTCATTAACCTCAATCCTCTGAGGCTGATATCTGGCCACGCTTTTACCCAACTAGTTGTCCACCCATCCAGACCATAATGCCCTAGCTTGGATACAAGAATATTTTGGGATACAAGAATATTTTGAGATACAAGAAACAAAAGCCTTGTTAAGGTTGAGGTAACTGACATCCACTGTTTCATCCACAAACACAGTCATTTTATCCTAGATGGCCATCAGGTCACCCAGGCATGATTTACCTATGGTCAGTTCATGCTCACTGTTCCCAGTCCTCTTTTTCTCCTTCACGTGCTCAGAAATGTGATCCTATTGGACTTGCTCCTTGACTTTTTTAGGCACAAAAGGAAGGCTGACCAGCCTGTAGTTCCTCAAATCATTTGGCCTTTTTTTGAAGATGGGTTTGACATTTCCAGTCATCAGGGACTGCCCCGATCTCCACAATCTTTCAAAGATGACAGAGGCCTGGCTGTGACAACACAGCTCGTCAGGCCCCATGGACTTGCATGGGTCAAGTTCAGGCCTCAGCGACTGCTGGTCATTCTTATCCTGAACCCCGTCTCCAAGCACAGCACCCTGGGAGACCTTGTTGGTGGAGACTGAGACAAGGTAGGCACTGAGCTGCTCAGCCTTATCTGTGTCTGCTGTCACTAAATCGTCCACCCCATTCCACAATGGACTCACATTTCCTTTGTTCAGCCTTTTACCACCAATGTAGGTGTAAAAGCTCTTGTTGACCTTGACACCCCTGGCAAGCCTCGATTCAAGCAGAGATTTGGCTTTCCTGAAACCATCCCTTACATGCCTGGACAACATTTCTAAATTCCTCCTTTGTAGCCTGTCCCTGCGTCCACCCCTGTATACCGTATTTTTGCTTATAACACAGCGTGCCAATGATCAAGCATCACACCGTAGTATCTGCCTAGTAGCTCAAATTTTAAAAAAAGTTCAAGTTGCATCTTTCTTTTACTCATATTTTATCTATTCGCTACATATTAAATCATGGTCTTCTGAAAGTTATTTTCCATCATGTCTTTTTTATGCTCTAATTGGTTAACATACATGAAATATACATATGAGCTGAAATGATTAACATCACTGTTCTGTTCTTGCTCTATCAGTCTCTTTAATGCTATATTTGGATGGTTCCCGCTCTCCACATCCTTCTCGATAGTATACCACAGGTACCTTGTGTAGATTTCCATTAGTCCTTTGATGAACTACAGGCATCTTGCTCATTAATCCATTATCTAAGAGCTCATCAGTCATGCTTTTCAGCTCTTCATTACTTCAATAGCACAGCTACAGTCATTACGTTTCACATCTTTCAACCCTTCACAAAAGCCATGCTTTTGTGTCTGTCTGGAACTCAGAGTGACGTGGATGGGATTTTGGCTGTCTGGCACTCAGGCTGTAATACACAAACCTAGAGGATGTTCACTGTGATTATTGTTACAGACGTCTATTATTTTGGGGGGTTGAGTGAGAAGCAAATTAGTGAGACTCCACTCAGTTCTTGTTCAGTACTTGTTCCCCCAGTCAGTGTTTTGAAATTATAGTCCATCCCTTGATACACATTTCCACTCTTGCAGTCCAGTTGTGTATTTCAGATGAATTTTTCTAGCTTAATTTGGATTCAGTCCTTGCTGAGTTTCAGAAAGAGTGGGATTACACTCCTCCAAAAGATTACTCCATTCAGGTCCTTGCATCAATATGCAAATAAAATGGTAATTGAAAAAATACACCTTTATCAATGATGTATTTTAGTGTTCTAAGAATTCTGTTCAGTTGAATAACATCACAATTCACTTTGATACAACAAGAGCATCACAATAAATTGTCATCCATTCAATAATCTGGCCATTTTCTCAAATTTCATAAGACATCAGTTAAACCACAATTAAACCATCATGAATGCCTTCTGCTTCCAGTCTGTCATCTTCTCAAACAAATCACCCCTCACAATTAATTAAGTGGAATGAGGGAAACAGAAGAATTTTAAAACTTGAAAACATATTTCTACACCTAATACAACCACACAAATAATGTTGTTTCAACAGCATTCCTTCCAGATTCGTGTTAACTGGAAATTAAGAAATGCCTAAATTTTAGCAAGGCATGGTAGCGTGACAGTCCCCATGTTTTAATGTTCTGATTTTTTCAGGCTCTCCCAGACCTTTGTAATAACATAAATCTTTTTCATTGCTATCACATCACTCCTACCTTATTTTAAATCCTATTCTCATCCTTTTCTTTATGCTATGTAGGCAGAAGATAATCTCATTTTATTTGGTAAACTCTAGGTTTTGTTTAGTAAAACTCGGGGATGAGCTGCTTCTCTTAATGACAGGGAGCAAAGTAAGTGAGCTTTGAGATAATCCCATTTGGTGACAGTCTGTGAAGGAGGTTAATGCATTTTTTGTAGGACTCTCCCAGCATTTGGTTTACTGTGTTAGCAGTAAATACTGTTCTTTACCTCTTTTATCTCTCAAGGGAAAGCCTACGAGACTTCTTTCCATGACACCATTTTTAAAGTGATGTATTGATTTATTTTCATTGATTTCACTGCACAGTGTTTAAGGAATTGATGTTGCCATTCAGCAACATGGCACACTCTTGTTCTCCTTCCAGTCAATAGAAAATGGGTCAGACCTTGAACCACCACTCTACATACTGAATAGTTTTCAGTGTCACTCAAGGAGAACAGACTTCTTGGTCAAAATAGAGAATTTAGCAGCCTGTATAAAAAACATTATTGCTGATTGATGGGGGGAGCAACTTGGAACTGACTTTGTTAAAAGCATTTTCCAAGGTGGCTAGTAGGAGTAAGCAATCCTCAGGCAGCGTGATGAGGATGCAGAGGCAGTGAGCGTGGCTGACTCAAATATTACCTGTAGGACTGATAGAAGTACACACAACTTTCAGGCCATATTATGAGCTACAGGAGCCCAGCTTTGGCATCGCAACATCTCATAAAACGTGTTCCATAGAGGGTGATCCAAGGTGCATAACTTAGTTACATAAATTCTGCGTACAGTAAATGGAAGTGTTGAGTAGGGAATTCAGTTTTGCTGTGCTAAGCAGGGAGTTTGGCCAAATGCATCCTTAATGGAGCTCCCTCACAGAGCACAGCAACACCTTAGGGGTGGGTTAGGTTCAATCACTCTGCCCTGGATTTAGCTTAGAGGAAAAACTAAATGCTGGAATATGGCTGAATTCTCACTCTTGCCTAAAGCCTGGCTTCAGTCTGTGTATTAGGTACCAACTCTTCAGGGAATTTGAGACCAAAGTCATACAAGTGAGGATAGGCATTTTACTGAGCAGTAATGTCTATTTAAAATGTAAGAGGAAGAGATGGTGGTGATGATGGTCTTCCTTTCGTTTTGCAAAACACCTTGGCAGGTGCATATCCCTTTTCCCTGCATTGTTGCTGTTTCAGTCAAAGCCAACCTGGAATCACTGATGACAGTCAGGACAGCTCTTTCACCACTGTATTCCTCAGCCTTCAGTTGAGCGGTCCTCATCAACTTCTTTCTCCCAAACTTTAACCTTCCTGACCTTGGTCACACTGCCCTTTCAAGGGAACGGGTGAAAAATGTCCTTTCCACAAATGGCAACCTGGTGGTTAGGGCACTTTATGAAGACGAGAGAGTTCTGGCTTTGAATCCCTTCAGTCTGCTGAGGGAACTGCATTTATATCTCCCGCTTCCTCAGTCAACGGTGTGGCAAAATCTTGAATTTCCCATAGTCAAGTAAGTCTCTAACCACTAGACTACCAGAAAAAGGTAAATAGCTGCATTTTTGAATGGGAATAGCCTTTCCTATTGTGGTTTTTCTGCATTAACTTTTGTATATGTTTGTTAGGCATATTTGAAGCATGATAAGATTGAGCCCTTTAGGGTTTAAATGCAGTCTGGATATTTCTCTGCTTTCAGTGTGAATTCCATAAATGTTTAAATGAGAGAGAGAGACATCCAGCTTCTCATAAATATGTGAGAGCAAATGTAGTCTAAAATACCTGGTCTACTGAAGGGAGTAGGAACTCTGAATTTTGTAGTAAGGCCTTGGTGCTTAAAATCCATCTAAGTCCATTTTAGGCATTAAAAATAGTCAGTCTGAATCTTATTCTCAGCTTTGAGTAACCTATCAGTCTCCAGAAAGTTTCGTCATAGACTGTATTCAGTACCCTTTTACCTTACTGTACTTCAAGCAACTATCAAAGAGGTAAGATTAGAAATGGTTCTGATTTTCAGGATCATCTGAAGCTTTCTGAATAGTGATCATCAAGAAAGTCCAAGGCAATTACAATCACAGTCATAGCTATATCTAAAACAAATCCCATGTCAGCCTGGAATTTCATGCCGCTGTAGAGCTCTCAGAGCTGCCGTTTTCTCCCAAAGAAACCCTTAAACTAGCAGGCTATTTTAAAGACAATATCAATGATTAGCAAAGAAAATGTCATAGTTACTTTGTGAGCCACATTCTTATTAATGAATTCATTTCACTCCAAAACAGGAATTCTAGCTGCTGCAATGTGATATATTAGATATGGCTTTATCTCACCAACAAAATGATATTATTTCAAAAAATATGTTACTGTGGCACAATTCTTTGGGTATGACTATGTAATCCAGATAATCTAGCAGCCCAGTTTGCACCCAGGGCCTTGATTGCTCACACTGTACTGCTTGTTTACTCCCAAGCTCTCTTTTGGAGCAAACTAACTAGTTCCCTGCAAGACCAGATGTAGATAGGTTGATTTTACAACAGTTCACTCCAGAGATCCCTTTGGGCAGCACTGGGTTTGGTTCCCTTCGCATGACACAGTCTTGCAGACGTGCACTCTAAGAGACCCCTATAGACCCTCACGCTACTTGTTTAGGACACGCAAAACTATTCTGGTGTCATGCTATAAAACATGGTCTGTACGGCTACGACATACTGTTCACATTACTTCAGCCACTTTGGAGAGGAAGAATACCACAGTCATAAAAGAATTATTTCTCAGGGCCATAGGATGTGGCATGGGCTCCAAGCAGCCCTGAGCCCAGTGCTAAGCAGTGTGGCTCGTATGTGCTAGAGGGGATCAGCCTTGGACGGTGAGGTTGCAAACCAGTTGGCAGGACTGAGCACTCTCTGGTGTAGGTATGTCTAACTGCATAAATACAGCCTAATAATAAGGCATCTGCATCCTTTTATAATTAACTTCTTTTAGGAGAAGCATCCAGATTCAAAAAGATCTTCAAGACAAATGTCTCAGTCTAGAGGAAATTTGGTAGACAGTGAAACCATACATCTGGGTTATGTTGATTCAGAAACGTCAAGGTATTTTTACATAGATGCCAAGAGTTATAAGAACTGCTTCGCCTCCCCCCCAATTATTTCACATGTGCCCAACAGTTTCTGTTCAATCTCTGTCTTGTGAGGGCCAGTTTCATGGCATTTGTAGCAAAGATGTACTGGTGTTTCTAATCTTGATTCTCTTTAAAATTCTGCAGACGTTGCAAAAGACCCAGCAGCTGTTGCTTTAAAATGCAGATAAGTAGGACACTATGCCACTCGTGGGTGCCATCATTACAGACCCGTGTTACTGTTTTCTGTCAGCTAAAAGTGAATCACTTCATTTTTTACCCTGTCAATCATTTAGCAAGAGATAAGAACAAAGATATCGTTCAGGAATACATGGCAACTTTTCTCTCCAAGGCATTTTTTGTACTAATATTATGTTTATTATGAGGTGTAAGCATATAAAAACTTTTCTTAAAACATTTCTTTAGATGTTGCTGTTTAAGCGTTTATTTAAAATCCAATTTAATAGTTTATTTTCCCTAGAAATGCAAACATTTTTACTAATGAGGTTTGAGAAACAGTTTCCAGGAAATTACCCTTCTACTCATATCTTTACCCAAAGGCAAAATGACCTTGATTTGTAGTGGGAGATTTTCTCTAAAAACACTGAATACTTGGATTAACTGCAAAAAGAAATATGGTGCTGTATGAGTACATCAGATGTATTCAACTGTTTCATTAAAATCCTAATATTACTGTGCTAGGTTAGGAAGATGCGTATGCATCCACTATCTTGCAAACCTAAACATATATAGGTATTTTTTTAATTATCTTATGTGCTAAGTCTTGTACCAGTGAAATCCTGTAACAAAAAAAAAAATTGTAGTTTTTCATGAAAACAATGAATCAGTAAAATTTGTGTTTCAGGAAAATTTTTCAGTGCCCTTCAATCTGTGATGTGTTTTCAATCCTTATATTCAGTGTAATCGTGCAACATAACTCAATAGTGGAAATCCAAAAGATTACCCAAAATAATATTCTATAAATTGATTTAAATTATTTTGATTTAAAATCCTTAGTAACTGTGCCAAGACTTTCAGATAAAAATTAAGTGCACCATCCCTTTAAACCTACCCATCAGAAGAAAGGAAAAGGGAAGGGCATTGTCTGAAAGAAATGTTTTGATAATAACATAAAAATAGTCATATCCATCTCTCAACTAGTGTTTTTCATATCTCTAAGCTTTCTCTGAAGGAAGGATTAGGTGGAGAAACAGAGGTATAGACAGTGACTTACATAGCCTGAAGAAAACTGTTGGTCCAGCTCTGTACGGGGTCCCAGCCTAATGCTCTGTTCATGGGCAGCTGTACATATACATCGCATATGTACAAATGGGGTTTCAGCTTGAATTCCTGCTTTGGTTTCCACAAATATGGCAGGATATAAACATAAAAGTTGTCTTTCAAGCAGGTTGTCACAAGCCAAATGACTACTGTTTCAGGTTACACAGATCAAACCCAAGCCCCAATGGTGTAGGGTGAACGTGTGAAGGTGAACATGATCACCAAGCTCTGTTGGACCAAAGGTCCTTCCCACCCATTATTCTGTGTCAAATAGAATCTGATAGCAGAACCTCTGAGACCATAAAAATAGCCCTTGATGGATTTATCTCTTCTTTGGAAGAATTCTTTTAGGCCCACTTAAATTTTCAGACTCTACAACATCCACTGGTTAATTGCATACTGTATATTATCCGTTAGTGGTTAAATTACGATTCCCTCCATTACTTGTATTATGAGAAGAGTGAACAAGTGTCCCCTATTCCCTCTTTCCTGAAATTCGTCATTTCATTAACTTTTGTTATACACTTTTCTTGGTCATTTTTTTAAAGCTGGGAAGGCTTAGTCTGTATAATCTGTCCCTGTGAGAAAATTTCCCATATTGGTCTCTCCTCTTCTCTGCCTTTTCCAGGTCCTCTTCAGGATGAGGAGATCAGGACTGTCTGTAGTAGAAGTGTGGGGGTGTCTGCATAGTGGTATAATAGCAATGATTTCTGTTTTGTTCTTTATTCATTTCGTTAAATTGTAGGAACAAATTTGCCTTTTTCACTACCGACAGGCATTGAATTCATGTTTTCCTAGAACAACATATAAAGAATTCTCCAGAATTTCTTCCCTGTGGAGTAATTGCTTAGCTAGTGTATATCAGTATGTACATTTACCAAGGACTGATATTCCCCATGCCTCACTTTGCGTTTATAGACAGTGAATTTCATCAAGTATTTTATCGTCCAGTCACTTGACTTTTTGAAATCCTTTTGCAAACCTTCTCAGTCGGTTTTTGGGTTTGCTACCACTGATACCTCAGTGTCTTCAGTAAATATTATTGCCTCATTTTTCACCGCCTTTTCTAGATCACTTATGGGAATTCCTCCGTTGTGAAAATGAAAACTTGTTTGTTAACCCTTGTTTCCCATCTTTTAAACATTTACTAATCCTTCACTCCTAGACCACTATATCTTTGATATTTTTTGATCTTTTGGTGAGGAAGTCTGTCATAAGCTTTCTGGAAATCCAAGTGATACTCCTGGTCCAGGAGTTCCCTGTTCCTCTAAAGAAGACCTACCTGTTACTCAATTGAGATTTAATTTATTTGTGGCCTCCCTTGAAAAAACTGTCTTTGTATCTTCCACTTCCACTTCCACACATTTGAGTCATTCATCTCATCCTGGTAACTTATTGCTATTCATTTTATTGATTTTTTATTAAACTTTGTCTACTGACACATAAGTGCAGATGGTTCCATTGATTGGACAGGTCTGAAAGGCTCTTCTGTGGGTTCATCCTTAAACGCATCCTGGAGTTGATTGTAAATAATTTGTTTAGCTTTATTGCTATGGCCTTTTCTTTCTTGAGCTTTCTTATTATACCCCCATGCCCTGTGTAATTGGTATTTAGTATCTGAATGCTGCACAGTCCTTACTGTAGTTATCCTCACTATTCTCCTTCATGGCAGGGAAATGCCATCCATCCTTGCTTTATAAAGACAGAGGCAGGATCCCAGAGACAGGCATTTGGTAAAGGGTGCTGAGTAATGAA
>VYZW01006370.1:2791-26034 GCA_013401315.1 Balaeniceps rex | reverse complement strand
ATGAAATGGGAGAACATTATGTAATGATTCTAAAATGTTGCAGGACGTGGGGCATGATGAGGATAAGTGGCTATAGCTTTCAAATGCACCTACATGAGTTGGGCATCTAATGTTGACTTTATTTTCAATAGGAATACAGGAACAACACCTTTTTAAATGAACTGGTTCATCAAACATCATGTGCATCAAAACTTTATATAGATATTTGTGCTAAAAAAAAATTTAAATATTTTTCTGAATTCTAGTTTCCAGCTATAAACACCACAGTAAAAATCCAGAGTAAGAGTATGTATTTAAGAAATGCAGTGTTCAACATTTTCTTACTAAAGATGCATGCTTTGAAATCGGTATAAGCAATTACACTTAAATTATATGTAGTCCTTACACTGTGGCAAGAAGAACCCAAGTTCGGTGTAAAAGCTGTGTGTAGTTGCAACTTTTTTTCCTATTCCCAAAGCTTAAAAGCAATAAGTGCAGAACAAAATAACTGATATCAAAGTGACCTACTTAAAGGACTTAATTGATTTGAGTAGTATATAAAATCCATTGTATTGATGCTTATTTGTTGCACAGAGTTGAAGAAATACCAGCTTGAAATGTTGGATTACTTTTGCATATTCAGCAGTTGGACTTTTTCCAAGTGTCTGCTTTAGGCTTAAGTGCTATCACCAGCTCAAAATTTGATAGCTGATAAATACAAGACTAAGACTTTTGAGTTTTGGAATCCATCACCCACTTTTTCCAGAAGGCAAAGCCAAACATTACTGTAAAGGTGGATTAATAGAGATGCTTTAAGATAAGAAATCTGTCAGCAATATGTAGCCCAAAATAGCTCCTGGTTTCTTACCAGGAGCTTTGTGAAGGAACAGGGAAAAAAATAATTCTTGTAAGGATGTTTGGGGTTTTTTTGTCCCAGGGATCTTGGCTACTTTTTTTCTAGATCAAGAATTGTTTTATCAAGATCAAGAATGGGAAAGAGTTGTACCAAGATAAACATCTCCCCCAAAACCCCAATATTTTAGAGTACGTGTACAATGTATATTATAATTTTGAAAGCTCCTGTTTTCATATTAAAATAGATACATAGCCTGTACATGTGGGCCCAGATTCACATAAGCACAGATGTTGGTCTGATTACCCTAGATAATGAAGATCTATATTTCCAAGTGCAATTTATTTCTTAAGTGAATCTGGAAATCTGGACAAGATTCAGAGATGACAGAGAAGAAAATCAAAGGTATGGAACAATTTCCATGTCAAAAATGGCTAGAATAGAATCCTTGATCAAGGGGAAAAAAGGTGATGGAGTATATGATGGAAGCCTCGAAAAAATCATGTTAGTACGCAGACTGAAGAGACAGATATGTTACCTTCCTATTCCATGTGTGAAGTAACGTATGAAACTTGGAGTTGTCAAATTCAAAACAAAAGGACCTTAGCATCTGAGACACTGTGCGGTAATGACACATTTTAACTTGTTATATGAGGGGGAAAAAACCTCAACATACATGAGAGAAAAATCTTTATAGGACTATTAAATATAAAGATATTACTGCTGATTGGGAAGGACACTGAGCTTTCAGTTTGTCAGAGAATGTTCTGAGGAAATGTGCTTGTCTTATTTAATATGTTCGTTCTTAGGCATTTGCTGTCAGGCTCAGGACAGCAGGTTCAGACAGTCACCCAAGATAAACAAAAAGTCTAGCTGTTCTTGTGGTGCGGAAAGATTTCTATGGAAGAGATTAATCTTTTTTTATTGGATCTAGGAAGCCTACAGCAATTACTTCAACTATTAAGTTCATTTGCAAAGTAATAACAGGGACATTCCAAACATTAATCTAGCACAGGGGAGTGAGCCTTTCACTATCCTGTGCTGTTGTCTTAACCTAAATAAAGCAAAAACATGGATAATAAGCAGAGGCAAATTGAGTTATAAGGATATACAGTAAGAGCCTGAGGGACAAAAGAAAGGTTAATGGTATTGTTGGCTGTGAAGTGTGGAAGAAGCCCTGAAAAAGCCATTGACTCAGGCTAGTAAATCAGTGGTACACAGCAGCAAGTTTAGCTATCGCTTCTTGCGTGAACAGAGCCTGGATTATCTCTGTATCCATCAGCTGATGAAACCACTCAGGTTTGCCTGAAAATGACTGTCCTTTTTAAGCAATGCACTGTCACTTCTGACTTGATTTCTGTCAGTCCTATATACTTTGCAATTGCTTCAGTGAATAGCATCCCTGGTAATACAAGGCTGTTACCTGTCTGCTTGCTTTTAATCACTGCAGTTAAATGGATTTCAGAAGGAAAATAATGGATGACTTTTCTTGGCCCACTGTATTTCTACAATATTTTAAAATTTTCCAATCTACTTACTATCAGCTAAAATCTCAAAGCCAGATATATCTGACAAGGTAAGGACACCACATTGAAGAAACAGACGATTTAATTGTTAGGAATACATAGACAACAAATGGTATTACTCAGTTACTGAGACATGCAAGGAAGTATCTTAAGAACAAACAACTCTCAATGTAGGGCACTCTAAAAATGAAATAATTATATATGTTAACTATGACTTGGTATGTTGGCATGATGCTTATAGATGGGTGCAGAGGCTGTTTCCCTTTGTGCTTAAGCAGCTGCTGTTAAGGTGTGGGAAGAAAATATACATAGTAATGACAGATTTATTGTCCTATTTGGGGGTGGGGGGATATCAAAAGTCAAAAAGTTAACTTTGCCTTGTTTAAGCCAATTTTTATTAAGCTGTCTTAAGTGAATGCTTAGAGAAGGTAGCTGTACATAGTAACAGGGGTTAGCCAGCATACTAAAGACTTTCAGTAGAATTAGTAATTTGTTTTCCATTTCTGAGACCAAGTGTAAACATGCAGAATACCAATATGCTCTGGTTTGGTTTAGTACTGATAATTACAGAACAGCTGGCAAAGTCATCTAGCTGACTTTCTGATCCTTGTATTTATTTTATATTTGCAGAGATACTGACACTTCAGTATCAACTGGCAAAACAATATAGCATTTGAAACTGGTAATTAAAGCTGTTTTCTTTTAACTTTAGCTAGATCTTCTGAAACTGCTCGTACCATTCGTTCTGTAGCTTTCTTCAAACTGTTTGCTGTCTGTATGGCATGATCCAGAGCAGAACTTAAAATCTGTTGGGAATAATAAAATATAGCCTTGTTAATACTGAAGGCAAATGTTTACATAGGTATAGAATAGAAAGTGATGTTTAATTAAGTGTCTGTGTAGCGTTTTCACTCTGAATACATGTTGAGAAGTAAAAATTCTGAGTCATGTGATAGAGTGCTCCAGGATTCAAGTTAGAAATACCTGTTATTTATTTTTCTCTTTGATTGTGTAATCCTTGGAACTGAGGGATATTTACACCTTTCTAAAGTAGCGGCCCCAGTGTGGTGCATGTTTGTGGTATTGAGAAGGTTTTCTTTTGGTTTTGATAGTGGTTTTTACGGCTAGGGTGACATTCTTTGTTTCAGTATATGAAACATCATTCTAGAGGGAAGATCCAAGGCTCCTCTTCTGTCCCTTTCACCATTTATACAGCGACTAAGTTGCATAAAAAGTCTCATATGAATATGAGATCCATATGAAGTAATACACTAATACCTAAGCTAAAATACTTGTTTTTTTTAATTCCCTCCTGTCTTATCCTCAAATGGACTAGACATGCTTAGATTGTAATAATTAACTTGCTAAGAATGGGATGTTCAACAGTACGATGATGTGGGGATGTAATCTTCCTGAGATAGTTGTGTGGCTTTCATTTTCACTCTAAAGTCTTACGTTTGCATTGGAATCATTGGCATTTCTGTTTCTGATGCTGATTGCAGATTTGCTTTGGGCAGACTTCTTGCTGGGTAAGTATTGATGTGAAAGGATAATTTTATCGTATGTGCTTGAATAGCATGTTTTGGCAGCCTCGAAGCTTTGCCTAAAGATAGAATAGAATAGAATCATTAAGGTTGGAAAAGACCTCTAAGATCATCTAGTCCAACTGTCAACCCAACACCACCATGCCTACTAAACCATGTCCCGAAGTGCCATGTCTACATGTTTTTGAACACCTCCAGGGATGGTGACTCCACCACCTCTCTGGGCAGCCTGTTTCAATGCTTGACAACTCCTTCAGTAAAGAAATTTTTCCTAATATCCAATGTAAACCTCCTTTGATGCAACTTGAGGCCATTTCCTCTCGTCCTATTGCTAGTTACTTCGGAGAAGAGACCAACACCCACCTCACTACAACCTCCTTTCAGGGAGTTGTAGAGAGCGATAAGGTCTCCCCTCAGCCTCCTCTTCTCCAGGCTAAACAACCCCAGCTCCCTTAGCCGCTCCTCACAGGACTTGTGCTCCAGACCCTTCCCCAGCTTCGTTGCCCTTCTCTGGACATGCTCCAGCACCTCCATGTCCTTCTTGTACTGAGGGGCCCAAAACCAAACACAGTATTCGAGGTGTGGCTTCACCAGTGCTGAGTACAGGGGCATGATCACTTTCCTAGTCCTGCTGGCCACACTATTAGTGATACAAGCCAGGATACTGTTGGTCTTGGCCACCTGGGCACACTGCTGGCTCATGTTCAGCTGGCTGTCAACCAGCACCCCTAGGTCCTTTTCCGCTGGGCAGCTTTCCAGCCACTCTTCCCCAAGCCTGTAGCATTGCATGGGGTTGTTGTGACTGAAGTGCAGGACCTGGCACTTGGCCTTGTTAAACCTCATACAACTGACCTCGGCCCATCGATCCAGCCTGTCCAGATCCCTCTAGAGAGCCTTCCTACCCTTGAGCAGACTGACACTCCAGCCCAATTTGGTGTCATCTGCAAACTTACTGAGGGCACACTCAATCCCCTCATCCAGATCATTGATAAAGAAATTAAACAAGGCTGGCCCCAAAACTGAGCCCTGGGGAACACTGCTTGTGACCAGTTGCCAACTGGATTTAACTCCGTTCAGCACAAATCTCTGGGCAGATAAGATGTACAGAATAAAATACAAACAATTTTGGTCAGCAAAAGAATTTCTAAACTATGAATTAAATATATACACCTTGATAGCATACTCAGTTGCAAGGTAATTTTACATTGAATAGAATTTTTCATTTAATTGTAAAACACAGTCCATAATTTGTGTTACATCTGTATTGCAGTAATATTCTAGGATGCAGAGTCAGGAAATCTCTCACAATATCATCGCATTCTTGGTGCTGTAACTTTCTCTTGCAGAGTGGTCTATGCCATTGATTCTGAAGTGCAGCTGATGTACTTCCAGGCAATTACTGCTATTGAGTAATACTGTCAAAAAATACGGTAGCGAAACTTGACTGAGTTTCAGCCTAGTCTGTGCTACAGTTAAGGATCCATCTTACTTCTCAAGACTCCCAGTGTAATTTAATGTTAACAACAGTTAAAAGTAGGACTGTTACTTATAAAGAAATGGTTGGTAGCAAACAGAATTGCATCTTAAATAATACAGACCTGCTTTTGAATCTGTGAATGGGAACATCCTCTTAATAAAGTGAGATTTTTTTTTTAGTTTGTTTTTTACTACTAAAGTGTCAGCTAAAGAAGTCAGATATTTACTCTTCAATAAATTAGAAAGATTGAAGAACTACTCTAAGAATTATTTACACTTGCTTCCAGGGTAAGTATTTTAACTTCATTAATGAGTAAAATTCTAACATACAGCATGCACTGCAGAAGATAAAACATTCCTCCTGCTTATGATACTGGTGAGGTTTTTTCATGCTGAATCTTCAACAATGACATTTTCTGTTGTACTACATATAGTTATTGCTACAGCTTACCTTTCAGAAAGTCTGTTTACAAGTACATGTGGCTGTTTATTTTTTTGAGCCTTTTGAGTGGAGATTCTCTTCTGTGAATAAGCTGGAGTCATTGAGGCCATGTTTAAAACAAAAGCCAAAAAAAAGTAATTTTCTATGTATTTAACATCTTTATCTATTTAGCATAAATAAAAAAATCAAGTAAAACTGCTGAATAAAACGAGTATGTTTAAGATTTTTTGTAAATGAGGACAGATTAACCTTTTTGGGTTTGCTGTTGAATTTAGTTCTGTGGCAAATGGTATGCAGATTTATATTCCATTTCATACAGTGAAAGACTGCAGGGGGAAAGTGTGAAATAATCACTCTCATAATCCTAATAGTACTACTTTGATTTATAGTTTTACAGTATTTATATAGAGAAGTAGCTAACGTACTTTCTTCTCACTGTTGAAAATTTATATTTTTCTGCATGCAATTTCTTCCTACAATAGAGAGAGGAGTCTGAGACAAGTGACTTCAAAAGCTAGGTGTTCAACACTTTGTAGTTTTTTTTTTAAATTAGGCTTTCCTTGACTTTGCCTGTGACACAATTTGAGTCTAGAGCTGGAATTTTCTTTAGTACTTGTTTACACTACATTAGGTAACAACTAGCACTGAAAAAGTTGGCACAGTAATGCCCAATTTTAATATTCTTTCATGTGGTACTGCAAAATGAGATATTCCTGTCATAAATGAAATAAGGAAGGGACTCCTCTCATAAAGAACCAGAGAAGGTTAAAGCCGTTGTGCATGGGGATTAAACTTGGCCAGGTGTGTAAAAGTTGGATTTGCTGATCTTGCTCTACAAGATCTATACGCATCCACTGTTTAGCTACAGTGCTACTGATTGCTTATACTAAATTAAATTTGGCCTGATATGTGCAGTGTGGCTTTCTGCCTGTGATTAAAATCTAGCCTGTGATTTGTAATTACTTCAGTAACACATTATACTTACAGGATGAACCAGAACTTTTATTTTTATATAGGGCACAAGACTGAACAGACACTTTGTAATTCCTGAGTTTAAATTGATCTCTGCTTCCTCTAGGACATCTGCTTCTAAGTCCTGAAAACAAAGACATGTTGTTTAGAAAAACAAACTATAAACAATGTTTTTGTGTAGATTTTAATATTTTTGCAATCATTATACCTTTTCTCTCTCCACATAATCTTGTGTTGAATGTTTTGTAACTTTCAGTCTCACAGTTTGCAAGTTCCTTGCTTCGTGAATCATTATAAGAATCATAGGCTGAGATGTCTTCTGAATCGCTGCCTAAAATCCAAAAAAATCCATTAAAAAGGTCCGAAATATTAGAAATTCTGGCCTGCGTACCTACATAATTATTTGGCTTTCAGCACCATAATTTCTGAGCCCTTTACTGCCATTAACACTACTGCAATTTGAAGAAGTACTTCCATTTTACAGGTGGGGAGTGAACTTTTAAAGATTGGCTTTCAGCCCTGACTGTAAGCCTCAACTGTAGATTTTTTTTTTGGTTGTTTCCAGTCCCAGAACTGTTTTTAAAAAAAATTAAGCTCTCCATCTCCCTGTCCTTAGGTTCTTCTTTTGAAGGTCAAAATTCCTACAAGTTGAAGTGTTACAAAACCAATGCAGCCTAAGAGGAATGGGACAAGAGAGTTTGGGAAGATCTAGTGCGGCACTGCTTTAGCTATTGCACAAACCAGTACTAACAATAATGGTCCCAGTGTATTATACTAAAGTGAAAGGGTATCACAGAGAAGCCAAGGATAAAAGATAGAGCAAAGGTAAGAAGAACCTACGTACTCAGACTTAAAACTGAATCTAGGAGAGCTCATGCTCCTCTTTTTTAGTTGTTGGGTACTAACTTCAGAGTATTCTGCAGTGGAAAGATAAAATTGAGATGCCCTAAGAGAAACAAATGGTGACAGATTCTTAGTGAACCTCCAAGAGCTGGAGTCTTGGATGACTTGACAGCTGACTTAACTAGTTCACAGTAGCCTGTGTGGGCTCTAGTTTGGATTCGGTGAAATTATATTGTTAGGAGCTAGACTAAGGAAGGAGAACATTTTCAGTCTGTGTCAACCCTGAATGGATCAAAGATTTAGGAAAATTTTTTTCCTTTGTTTTCATCCAGAATAAGAAAGCTGAATCCAAAAACTAAAAGTGGAAGTACTGATATGAAATGTTTCAGTCGCCAAGTTTGGAATCTCCTTCTAGGACATGAAATAAATGCACATGATAAGAAGAAAAAGCAAAATCAAAGCATTGTGTGCACACCACTGTTAAGCTTTTGAAAAATGTTGTTAGTAGTAGTAATGTTTGGAAACGTATCTGAAAAGGCGAATTAGAATTAGAGTAATTCAGGTTGGATAGGACTTCTTGAGATCGTCTGGCCCAATCCCCTCTCAAAGCAGGACCAACTTTAAATGAAGTTGCTTAGGACCCTGTCCAGCTGAGTTTTTAATATCTCTGAGGATGGAGATGCCACAGCCTCTCTAGGGTAAACCATTTCAACGTTTGACTAGACCCAGAGTTAAAACTCTTTTGACCGTATCTAACTAGAAATTCTGTTGCAGCTTGTCTGTTGCCTCTTGGTCTGCCACTGAGACTTCTGCAATGAATTTGACTTGGTGTCCTCTTTAGTCTCCTTCTTATTCTTAGTGACTTGTGCTGTGCTAAGCAGTAACATCTGTTAAAACTACAAAACAATTTCCATGCTGCTGAGATGTGACAGGAATGTATTTCTTAACAGGATTCAGTAGCAGATGTAAGCACAGTTCTGACCTTTGTATGCCATCACTACTTACTCAGGTTGGTATCTGATAGATCAGTTGGTTTTCTCTGAACGAAGAGTGAACATGTTCCAGTTCTCCTTTCCTGGATGTTTGTATTTCTTTGAGCATGAAAAAAAAAAAGATATTTTAATTGTATCTTAATACGTTTATGACAAGCTGTATAAGCATATTACATTAATGTTTAATCACTTCTTAGTTTAGGAGAAATCTGATTTTCTCATAGAAAGAACTCTACCTGTATCAATTATCTGAAAAGGCAGCAAATAGAAGCTTAAATTAAAAATTAACCAATTGCAAAATAATGACCTCTTTAGTTAAAGGACACATTCTGACAAAAGGACCATGACTTTCCAGAGCTGTTAAAAATGCTTAAAAGTAGAGGTCTTGATAATCACATCTTTTAATAGCAAAGTAGTATGCATTTATGTATGTGTTCACGTATGTTGCATCAAAATATTATCAATGGTGAGGATGATATGGTTACTTAGTAACTTTGAGCTATTAAGGTTTTAATTTTACTGCCTTTAGATAATTAGAGGAATATTTGAGATGTACCTTCTGGCAGAACAAGAACGAAGTTTCTTGTTTGCATTATTTGATATGTATTTTCAACTTGGGGCATAAAGTATCATCAAATTTATTTGGAAAATTTTCCACCCATTCACAAAAATAACGAACAGAAGATTGAGCTAACTTTCTTTAAATGACAGAGAAAAAAGCGGAAGCTAGGTGAGTTTTACTAGACAAATATTAACATATACTCTGTAAAATAATCTGAGAGCATATTTAGATTAATATTATTGTTCTACACTGCATATGTTATAAGATCTAGCTTTGGATAGAGATTTAATTTCCCAAAATTTCAAACTCCAAAATAACCCATGTAGAATTATTTTATCACACTGACATTACTGTAAATGAAACTTTTCATGGATTGACCCTTACACTTGAAATCTATGCAAATGTATCAATATGCTCTCCTTCCAGGCCTACCAGATTAGTTCATGACTGATAATTTCAAATATTTTTCATTGCTGAACACTTTGCAATCACCCCAATTTGGGATGCTGACATGCATCGCTGAATAGAGAACAAAGACAAAGCCTCTTCTCTTAATACATGATTAAAACAACTCTGCCATTTAAGCATCGTAAATGTTATACTGGTCCACTGAGATGGGCTACTTTGTAATTGGAGTATAATCCTCTCTTTAATAAAATGGATGGGAGTTTTGCCATTGCTCCAGTCATCTGGTATATCACATACCTATGTGATTAACTAGTGATAAACTTGAAAACAGATCATCCTCTCATTCATATGTATTAGAGACATTATCCAGTGTTTCATGCAGAGTCCAGTATAGAGACATATTGGTGTATATGCATGTATCTGTTCACTTAGGTGTAGAAAACCACATCTATGACTAGCCAAAATATGTAATACTTACCCTTTTGTGATTTCTTCATCAGCATTATATTTTTGACTTAATGTACCCTGACTATGGGATGCAAGACCTTCAAAAGCATATTTTTCCTCAGGTGAAAGGAACCTCTGTTGCACCTGAAAGGCAAAACAAATTTATATATGATTGTTTATGTTACTGTGTATCTGTAGCTGTATTACATATCAAACAGGATAGTGTAAACAGTGGCATCATTTGCATAGCACTTCTATATTGCTTTTAGTTGCCATCAACTGTACAATCTGATTTATCTAATTACAATTCTAACTGTAGAGCAGACTGGACAAAATGAGCCCTTTTTCATCTGTGAAGTTGGAATTCAAGAGAGGTTTTCATGTTGCTTTGAGAAAGATTACTATATATTAATTAATTTCTCTCAATGCCTTAAATATTTTTGTAGGCAAGCAATTGCTTCTAGGTTTTTGCTCTCTGAACAAATAATAAAGGCAGGCTAGTAAACACAATTAAGTCTTTTCTGAGAGAAGCAAACTTTATCACAGACTTCAAAAAGTCCTTCAAAGAGTCCTTAAATTTCTCCTTTGGAAACCAATTCAGCAATGTTATGATATGCTGTAGTATCTCAAAAGCTGAGCCATCGTGCTGTGCAAAACCTAAAGAGAAAAACGTTGTGTGATCTCAAAGCTGAATAAAATAATCTAAGTTTAAAAAAAAAAAAATGAGTAGAAACAGATCTCATACCATTATGTTGGAAGAATGCTTGTTTGCTAGCAGACCTCCTTTTCCCAGAGGCTCTGTTTCTCTTCTGGAAGTTGATTCAGCTCTCTTTTGTAACCTTAATTGGTTAAGGGGAAACCATTTATTTTATTTTTCTAATCTCATTGAGATCATTAACACAAATGAAATACTGCCCAGGAGGGCAGAGATGGTATCTAGAACTGTTTCACAAAGTTTTGATGGCTAATTGTATAAATATTTGCATCTCTCCCTTTTCTTGTTTAATTAAAAATACCACACAAATATTGGCAAATAATTTTTTACTGGCACTGTACTTTGACTAGTCATTCACATACTGAATTTATGTGGCTGCAATGAATTGTATACAGAGGTATAATTTAACTCCTAGTGAAACTGATGGTAGTGTTTTGGCTTCAGGAAATACTTGGAGGTCCAGAAGACCCAGAAAGGTAGGAATGCCAGGCTGGAAGGAATTCTTGGGTATGTAGTTACAGAATTCTGTAAAAATTTTATTCTGGAAATATTCCCATTGCTTTCAGATTCCAGATATCCCAATATTCTATATTCAGCAAATAATTTTAGGTAAATTTTTATAAAAACTTCAGTAGCTGTTTCAAAGTTTTCACTTACATGTGAAGACAAAGATTGCACTTGTTGCCTCCTAAAGAAAACTGATTTGTCTGTGGGATTAAATCAGTTGTCCAACTTCTTTCTCCCTCATTGTTCTTGTGAAGAAATGCAGTTTCAATACCTCTTCTTTCTGGAGGATCAGCAATACTTGAAACTACTGAGCTCTGTACAAAATAACCATAGCATAGATACATGTAGTATGTGGTCACAGTATTGCAAGTACCTGACTTCTACCAGCCAGCATTTTCTGAGTGTCTCTAACTTGGGATTTGGGGAAGAATGTTTTCTAAAACATTGACTGTGAAAGCATTTTGTGATACTTAATCTGTAGATTTGTAGAAGGTCCTAAGATTTTTTTGGTGCATTTATTACCCAGGACAAAATATTACCATACTTAGCAGTAAACTCAATTTTCTGTAGCGCAATAATGCTTGGTCTTAGAGTAATTCTGCAGTTTAAGAATCTTGGACAAACCAAGTAATATTTCTTCCAACTAAATGATAGTGCTGAATTCCCCAAAACAAAGACAGCTTTGTAAAAGTTAAAGTAGCTGCTCATATTTTCTTACTCTGAAATAAATGCTTTTGAAGCTGGGATTAAGAATATTCAGTGTAGCTGTGTTTTTATGCTTAGGTTTCTGTTATAATTAATGAAATATTATGAAGTTAATATTTCATAAAAAACACATTTTCTTTGAAGTAACATGCTATCTAAAAGTGTCATGCTTTTATGAGAGGAGAACATACAATGGTACAACCACACAGGTCCTGGAGACTTGCATCAGTAAAACAGAACGATTGTAGTCTTTAAATAATAAAACTCAATGAGTTACCTCACAAAGAGAATATGATGAATGGGCAGATTCATAGGAAGTAAGCAAAGACGACAAGTTGCATTTGCTGTCATCGGTTTGTTCTTGGATGTCTTCAAGCAGCATGCCAAGTCTAAATATTTCCCCTTCCACCTTTCTAAACCCAATTGCAATACACAGTTAGTGAAACCTGTATAAACTGATACTTTATTTCTTACTATGATAACCATATTGGGCATTGCAGTACACTTCCCATAGGAAAAAAATTAATGGAGTTCACAGAGTCCCTTTTAAGTACTTGGATTAACCGATTAGATATCCTAATTACAACTAGAATATGTAAAGCCCAAGATGAATTTTGCCCAAATCACCTCTAGCTTACCACATATAACATTAAGATGTTTTCACTTCAGAAAAATTCTAATGCATAAATGAAATAATAGTTATAAGACACTCAAAATATGGAAAATATACTGATGGAATACTTATCTTCTAACCTTTCGGGATCAAACTCTCCAATGTTGATAGACTTGTCCTTGTAGGTCTGCAGCTGTAAATTATGGTGCTCTTCTCTAGCTGTTAAGTAATTCCTTTCCAAAGCATCAAAGTACCTTTTCAATTGATTTAATGCCTTCACCAATAAGAAATAATTCAATAGCAAATGTCATTATGATTTAGCAAGCCCTGGTGATAGCTACTTATGCTATGTAAGCCAGATGCTATTTGCAGTGATGTTGGTAAGAAATTTGGTACTATTCTGAATTGGAACAGGACTGCACTTGTATGTCCACTTAGTACTCTGTGCTGTGCTGTTATGTACAAGTAAAATATTAAACCATGACTTCTGAACTGATACCCCACATGTCAAAATTTGTAACTTATATGGCAACTTAAGGCCTTTCACTAATAGTTTCGAGTTGTAATCCTTAAAACAGATTTAAGAATACAGGCACCTACTGAACACCTTCATTTTTGCCTCTTAAACCCATAATTTCAGTCTGAGATTGAGAAAAAGAGTATTTTTAAATGTCTGTTTGAGGAAAAGAGTGTCTTGCCAGAAAACTGCAAGTCTACAGCCACTTAAAGTGCATTTCAGATAATACATAAATTAATTTACCAGATTGTTGTCTTGTAAAAGGAATTCCTCTTGGGTCATATGCTTAGAGAAGTCTTCCACCTTCAAGACAAAATATTAGACTTTCATTTGGGATTTTAAAAATGAATATGCTAAATGAATATAGAATTTGAGCATCAGTGCAAAGTATATATTGAAACAGAGCTCTTTACTTTTTTTAGCAGCTGATCTGTCTGATCCTTTAGTATTTGAGACATCTTTTCTCCTAGTGTTAGTTCTGGCAGTAAATTAGAAGGATTTAGACAGTGTGCTTCTACTGTACCAGCTGCTGGTAATGCTGATGCTGTTGTTCCACACTGTAATCCTACATAATACAAGATAAGATCAATCAATTGGAATTTCTGCCCAAAACTGCTATCAAATTACATAAAAGTCATTTTCATAGTTACTGTAACTTTATTTACTTGCTTTAGACAAACCATGTGTAGATTGTATAGGGATAGGAGCACATAATGTAAAGACGTCAGAGGATGTCTCGGTGTCTTCTGAGTAAATGGCAATGCCGGCATTTGGAAAATCTGACGGAGGAAGTATCTGTTAAAATGAGAACTTTGATTATAGAAACAATGTATAGAACACTTGCGGACATTAACAAATTTAGAAATAACTCAAAATACATAGGACAAATTATTAATAGTAATCAGATATTTTTTATAACAATACCATATAATTTTCTGTGTTTATAGTTTTATAAATGTATAGTGTTTCATTGTATGAGTACTTAAATACTTCAACTCTATGCTGTGAAAGTCTAAAGAGGATTTGTATAAATGGGAAGTACAATATGAAGGTGACAAAATAGTTTTCGGGAATATTCATAGTCCTAGAGATAAAGGAACACGAATTTAAAAAAAAAAAAAAAATTTCTATTTTGAGAGACTTGCCTTAGGATTCAGTCTCAGATGGTCAATATGATCCTGGGTATCAGCATGCTGTGTCAGCATCTTGTTTGCAGCCAGGAAATAATAGGGAAAACTATTAAAACTTGTTACATCTCGAACGATTTACTAAGATACAAATCTAGGAATGAAGTTAAGCATCTGTATAGCTCTGAGAGTGAACTCCATGGCAGGGCATGACATTGAGAAGTGATTATCTAATTACTAATGAACTTTAAATTTACTACAATAAGAGAAATATTGTTGTCAAACAAATCCTTTAAAAAGAATTGACTGGTCAATAAATACCAGTATAAATAGTTGAAGAGTGTTAAGATGCAAAAAAAGGCAAAGATGTCTTCAACATGAGCACATGCATAGTATAAAGATATATTTTTAAGAAAAACTTTCAATTGAAAGTAATTTTGGTGAATTTGAACATTTACATATAATACTAGAAATAACAATTTATAGTGAATTTCCTAATGATTTGATAGGATGCTTTATAATTGCAAATAATACTCCAGAGCATCATTCAATATTTGGTAACAAAAGTTCCATATAAATTCAGTCCCACAAAATTCTATTTGTCCAAGTAATTGTCAGCTAAAGTGATACTCACTGATACTTACAGACTGCCTGCATAAAATAGTCGTTAGCTTTTACTGGACACAGAATATCTTCTTATGGTAAACCACTGTTTACCAAGTATTAAGAATTTCTTAAAAGCATCTTAATTACCTCTAGCTGTTGCAACAGTTCTGGAATGCTCATTTCTTCTCGATTCTCTACTTCAGCAGAATTGACATAGTACTTATTTTTTAGAATGTTGTTCAAAATTACTGATTTACTTAGCAAAATAGGGAAGGATTTTGCTCTTTCACTTATAGGAACTGAGTTAATATTGTCACTCCTTTTTGGTACTTTAACTTCTGAAGCAGCTTCGGAGAAGTCAGGAAAGCAATAGTGAGCTTGACCTTGGCCATATTTGAGCTCGTGAGGTGAAACTGTTTTTTTAAACAGGGTGCTCTCTTCTTTCATGTTTTGAAAGATGTGTGTATCTTCATTCTCCTTAACCAATTGTGAATTTTCTTGTTTGCACCCACACTTATCAGTGGAAGAAGTAGGTTTCCTTGAAATGCATCTATTTTCATTTAGCAAATTTTTATTTTTATCACCAGTGTATACTTCCTCGTGCTTTTCTAAGTGATATTCTTCAAAGTCAGTTGCCCATGGTTCATGTGCTAAAGGGCCTTTGATATGTTCTGAAGGCTCAGGTTTGTTCACAGTGTCATCGATACTTTCTGTAAAGGATGTCTCTGGTATTGTCTCACATTCAATTAACTGGCATGTGCTTATTAACTCTCCCTTAGAAAAATGGTGTAAAAGGACAGTGGGAACTTTTGAGTTAGTTAGATGTTCTTTGCTATCTGGTTTACTAAAACTACCAACAGGTAATTCCTTCTTAAAGGAAGCTTCACTTCCAGGCATTTCAGCTGAAATTCCCATTGTTCCTATGGCATCTCTGTGGTGACTAGAGAATTCTTCAGGCTGTGGATGAGTTCCATGATTTGCTGTTTCTCTTATGTTTTTGTTATCTTCAGAACAGGCTAAGTTTAAAATACCAGAAACATCTTTTGTACAAGTACAGTAATTCAAATTATCTGAATTATTATTGTATTTACAGGTTATTCCTACATCTCCATCATAAGGTAAGTCATCTTGTTCCTCATCACTTGCATCTGTGATACAGCCTAATTCATCTGAAAATGGACTATTCATTTGGGTTTTCATCCAGTCTGACGGTTTGCACTTCTTCATAGTCTCCATATCCAGTTTACGTAGAATATGAATGCCATTGCTTCTCCTATTTTGGATAGCGCTTTTTATTATTGCATGGCTCAAAATCTGTAATGTATGAGTAATAATTATTTTATACTTAAATACAGTTGAGAATAAGATCTACTTATGTCTTGTACCTACTGTAGGTTTTTTAGAACCATCCCCCTGACATAGATGTTTTCTTTTCATATTTACACTAGTATAAGTCTGGATTAACTACTGGAGGAAATAGAAAAACACAAATGACAAAAGCGTTGGGAAAAGGAGAACTGAGCTTAGTGCCAGGTAACTGTCCTTGCTTGTTAATCTCTCTGTAGTATTATAGACAAAAAAATCTTGGTAACAGCCAATAGTGGTACTAGAATTCAACCTCTGTTTAAAAAAAAAGTAATAAAATACTTCTCCCACTTTACCTCACCACCATAAAGCATTTCTTCAGCTTCTGCACCGGAGAAAAATCACCAAACTCTTTTCAATTTATTTCTCGCCCTATTTCATCAGCTACAATGCAATGAATTAATATGATATTGAAGTAATGTACAGTCTTGTCAGCTTCATAAAATACGTTGCTTCACCTTATCTGCAGTCACTACAACCAGAAAGAAGCGAACTTACTGCACCTGTTTCCTGTAAGCAATAGCATAGCTCTGCAGCAGTGCGTTTTCGTTCTGTCTTGGAAATGAAGTTGTGTTGCAGAGGCGCAGCCGCCGCTGCTTTTATTAAAACTCCCCCTCCCCAGAAACTGTATTTTGCTGAGGCGGGTTTGGGATCAGCTGGAGTTACCCTCTTCTGGGAACACGAGCAGCCGTCTGGTGGTGTTACGGGGCCCGCCAGGGCGCCAGGTGTGCGGCGGGCGCGGCGCTGCCGCGGTGTCCGCTTACACGCTGGTAAACCGAGCGTGGCCCCCGGGCCGGCCGGGCGGGCCGTGCCCTCGAGCGGGGTGGGGCGGCACGGCTGGGCTGCAGGTGCTGCGGCGGCTGCGCGACTCCCTCCTTCCCCCGCCCCGCTCCTCCGGGCGGTGCCCCGCTCCCCACCTGTGCCCGCCCTTCCCCCCCATTGGTCCATATGAATGATGCGGCCTTCCGGCGGCGGGGCGGAGGGTGCGCAGAATGCTGGGGCCGGCCCGCCTGTGGGGGAGGGCGGTGCGGGCGGGCGCACGGGGATTGGTGGGTTCGAAGAGCGGCTGCGCGTGGGCGGGCACCGCCCNCCCCGGCGGGGAGGGGCGCCGGGAGGCCTGGTCGCTCGCTGCCCGCTGCGAAGCCGGCGGCGGCTGGGGCGGGGGTTGCGTCGTGGGCGCAGCGGCGAGCGCTGGGTGCCAAGAAGGGAGACTTGGCGGCGGGCAGCCGCCGTGCTGCGCGGGGCCGCCTGGCACAGGTGGGACCGCCGGGTCCCGCCGCCGCCTGTCAGCAACTGCCCCCGCGCCGCCGTCGGGCGGCTCCAGCGGCAGCACCACCTTCTCCGGTCCCGCCTTCACAAGGCTGCAGCGGCCTTGATCGCCGAGCTGCTTCTGAGCGGCCTGACGTGTTGGAGAATTAACCTACCGCATGGTCAGCTTTGGAAGGCTACTGTCTGTATCTGGAGTCCGGTATTTTCATTTTAAGTGGTACTTCTCCTGGTAGTCGTTGACTTCGCTTCTTTGGAAACAAAAGCAAGACATACCTATCAAACTAGTCTTTATTGATTGTGTATTATTGAGAGATCACCCTTGTTTCTCTAAAGTGAGTTGGTAGCAAAAAACCATCACATCAGATATATTTAATCAGTTGTGCTTAACGAGATAGATAAGGTTGATAAATAGTAAATAAAATTTTAAGGGGAGGAACGAAACAGGCTATTAATATAGCAGGAAAAAAAGGACCTGCAAACATACTGCGAAGAGTGAAGTATACAGGGAACAAGCTCTAAACTCTTCAAGAATTTGAGTTAGAAACGTTGTGGCATACCTAAACTCAATTATACCAAACCTAGTCTTATTTACCTACTAGACCGTAGTCTTTGTTGGTCTAGTTCCTCCCCTTCTTTTGCTTATTCAGTTTTTGAACAGAGGAGTGTAGTTATTCAGGAATTCTTTATGCCTTTATTGACCCCATCGCAAAGACACAAACTGTACCCCACCTTGAAGTTGTGGCCTTCCTTCTGCTTTAGAAGCTTTTCCAGCCTAATGTGCTGTTCCTGTTAGCTTCTTGCCAGCAGGCTCCGGGGCGCGTGCATCCTGGGTTGCCATGGAGAACTGTGCAACCATCTCAGAATTTAGAAGAACGTGCTGAGTCTTGCATCTCAAAAAGATCAGTTAGGAGATTCCAGTCCCTCCTTAAATTTTGTGTGAAAACTTTATACCTTTTGTTTAAGTAATAATTTTATTAGAGCTGAAAATGTCAGCAAAAAGGTCATCCGTGCAATGCGATCCTTCTAAATTCTTTGCTTGTGTATTTTTATTTTGTGTTTAAACTGATTTGTAGGCCTGTACCAGTGTTCCTTCTTACTAGTTCCATTAATGGTTACCTAGACTTGCGAACTGTGGTTATGCATCCCTCTTCTGAGGGAAGGACTTTATACTTTCAGTTACTTCCATATAAAGCTGAGACAAAACTTACCTGAAACTCAAGACAGTGTTATTAGACTAGGAGAAACCTATGTGGGTCTTGTCTGTTGCTTTATTTAAAACGCTGTTATTGAAATGCTCTCATAATTCTTTCAGGCAGCTTAAAACTACTTAGGATTGTACATTCCTGCTACTCTTGCTGCAGAGTTAATTCAGAACTTGATGTTTATGTTAAAGTAATTTTTCAAAAGGTAACGACAGACATCTTACTGTTTTGTTCTTGTGCTCTCATTGTCACTTGGCTTAAAATGTGGGTTTTTTTTTTCTTTTTTTCTGAAGTGTTTAGAGGCAACAATTCTTTCTTCTCTTAGACTTTCTTTTGGTAGTCAGCAAGCCAGTCTCTTCTAGTATGAATGTTGAGTGAAAGCATTGCAAAAAGATAGAAAACTTGTTTATTTTGGCATGTTGCAGAGGAGAACAGCACAATTTTGAACATGAGTCTTACCTCCTACACCTTGTCAGGGTGGGAATTTATTCTTATTTCTAATGTCAATTCTCAGCCTTTTCTTGTCAGCAAATGATAGCAGACCAATTTTCTAAACCAGTGTTCTTCAGGTCCCCAGGCGCAATATGATTTGGAGAGCAGCTTGGCTCCCTGTTAGTTAGAAAGGAAAAGTTTTATTAAGAAATGGGTGGTTTTTTTCTAAAAATAAATGCCATCTGTCCGTAGTTTTAACTTTTGAATGTGTGGGGAGTTTTTCTTGGTTTACACAGTTTATCTGGATTCTTCTGTTTTGCTTAAAACAGGGTCCTTTTTAGTTTCTCCTAGTTTTCCACTTTTTTCATTTAATAGCAAAGATGTTTGTACTTTTCTGTTTCTGTCATTCAGTTTTTTTGTAGCAGTTGTGCGGTCAGTTTCAGTTTCCATGACTTAGTCATTCCTGCCCATATCTGGTAACTATGGTCTTTCGTTTTAGTAGTCTTTAAGGTTAACATCTAATGAAATTGTTTATGTTTAAGCAGTAAGTATTGCCCTTACAACTTTCTGAAAGATTAACCTCTTATTGCTGTTACAATTCCTGCGAATGAAAGAATAGAGAGATACCAAGTGAAGGAAAAAAACTTTTAACTTTTATTTAGACATTTAATAGCAAGTCAGCTATACAAATGATCATGTCAAAAAAATAAAGTATTGTTTTGTGGAAGACCACAACATTAGGAATGTATAATACAGGAAAAACAGAAGTGGAAAAACTGGTAAGAGATGGTCTGAAACTTATGTAGTATTGAACAGATGATTGATGTCAAGCTGCCTCTTGGGACTCAAATTTGGCAGTGTTTGAAGAATATGGTTCTTGTTCATACAATAAAACTTTTATGTATTATAAACCTTTTACTAATAGGAAGGAAAAACTTTCATGCAGCTGAGTTAAAGGGAATATGAACATACATGATCTAGAAAGAAGCCTCTCTAAATCTTTTATGTTTCTTTACTATTTCTGTTACTACATTTTTTTTTTTCTACCCTTGTTGTGCTGGTATACTGTTAGGAATTTTGTTCCTTGCATGCAACACTTTGGAGCCTGTACCTTACCGAGTGATCACTAGTTTGTTACAGGATAGGATACGCTATTGTGACCAGTTGTATTTGTGTGGTAATGTGTATATATAGTGGATAGATCTGTAGGCGATGGGGGCAAAATGGAATCCAGTTCAGTATTCATCACACAGACTGAAAAAAATGTATCGACTAGCTTTTGAGTAGATTTACACTTGCATCCCTATTGTTAGAATAAATATGCAAAGCAATTTACAACTTGGCACCTCAACAAATACTGTTTTCCTTAAATCTACATAGGTGATGTGCCATAAATAAACTGTATCTGCGTCTATAGGAAGCAAACAATAGGAAAAAACGTGTTCTTCTCACTGTAGTATGTGCTCATCCTGCACTTACAGTTTTTACAGGGTGTAGCCATATGTTGTTCAGCTGTAGACTCATCATAGAGAAGACAGTTAATACTTGCTTTTCACACCTGGGAATTGAGGGGCACAGGTGATGCACCAAGCAATGCTGCTGGCATTAAACTATCTCATGGATCATTTTGGTTGTGTAATACAGGTTCTGTGAGAGCTACACCTGATCCTTGCAGGATAAAAACTTGCTGGAGTGGTAATGAGTTGTTTATGTTGAATGTCTGCTTAATCTCTGAATGAGCATCACAGTGTGAAAAGGGAAATTTGAAATAGCAGCTATATCACTTCACTTAAATTGCTATTGTGTTTTAGTGCCAGTGATTCTAAGGATTTTTTTTTTTTTAAATTTAATTTATGGAATCTTAAGATTAATTTTCCCCTTTCTCTGCAAGATGCTTGTGCAACCTGTCTGTCTTATTTCTTTTACTTGCCAGGATCTCTTTTTAAGACATGTTATAGGCCAAGAAGGAGCTGAGCGAAGTGGAACATTTTATTGGAGACATTTGTGATCAACGTGCTCTGTCAGCTTAAGTGTAAATAGTCAACATTTTGTGCTGAACTTTTCCACATCTGGTGTTCTTTCACATCATATAACATGCTCCATTTCCCAAACTGAAGGTACTTGATTAAGTGTCTTGTTGGCTGGGAGAGGCCTGAGATCTAGTATATGTTAATTTGCATGATGAGATTGTCCCTAATAAGCAGAAGGAACAACGTTCCAGTTTACGTTCAGAACTCAGTAACAAAACTCTTACTGATTTTATGGTAATACAATTTCAACTGAGGCTAAGAATAAAAGGATCACAAGTTACTACTTTGTTGTGAACTGTCATTGAAGTCTATTGTGGCATTTAAGCAGTTTAAAATTGCAAATCTCATCTCCAGTTGTGGGATGCTTGGAAAGAAGGCAACACAATATTTGTTTTCAGTCTATGAACGACAATATGTAAAATCTTAGAACTTGTTCTGATTAAAAAAAAAAAAAAAAGAAGGAATCCTAATACCTCAATGTATCAATTATGTAAAAAATTACCAGCTATTCTGACTTTGCTCTTTTTATAAGGTAAAGAGAGGATGTTATTCTACTGTCTTCTTGTATCTGAAATCTCAGCTTTGCTGCATTTAGCATTAGTTTTCAGTTGCCTGATTAGTTTTATTATGGGGATATTAGTTGTATTCTGCTGGCACTTCATGTTCTTTTCCTTTCTTGTTTTGTCATAGTCTGGGATTGCCTTACTTCAGGATTTAAATAGATGGCTTACATAAACTATCTGCAGGAATATCCTTGTAATAAAAATGCTTGTGGTTACTTGTGTTAGCTGCACCCAGTTCTTTAACTTGCACACTAGACAGTAATTACATACATTAATTAGCAAGCTGATTTCCAGCTAAATACTGATTCTCTTAGAAAAAGGATGTTCTATTCTCAAAAGCCACTCTGTAATAGAGGCACTGAGAGGTCCACCTTTGTATCATTGAACACTGATACTTAATACACTCAGATATCAGTGTAATATGTGCATTTGTTGCTTCTTTGTGTTACTCAGTGGAATTATGTATGCTAGCTGTTTGCTCAGTTTTGTCTACAATACATTCTAAGACCGTAAGTCACTATATGGCCTGTATCATTGCCAGATGCCTTAAATATTTCTATTTACAGACCTATACTATACTTTTACTATGCCTAACAGGGCACCTTCGCATTTACTAAAGTTAATAGAGTTGGCCTGGAACTATGACAGTGCTCTGAATATACTAGCAGTGAGGCTGTATGGTTTTTGTCACTTATGTATTGCATCATTCTCCTACATATATGGCATCTCTTTCTGCTCCATTTTAAGGAATGTATTTACATTTCAATCTGATTGCTGGATGAAAATAGGGTGTTTAGTGTGAGTCGAGATACCAGATTCTGGCCAGAAATTTTAATGTTCCTTAACGGAAGGTTTTAAATCTTTCTTTAGTTTTTGGTATGATATGCGTTTCTATTGTTGCATAGCGTATATGCAGTTTTTATCTACTGCTTGGGTGTTTCGTATAAAAGGAGAAGAAAATAACACTTAAGAATGCAGGCAAGCTTCTTTATGACTCAGAGAAGGAAGATGCTTCTGGATTCAGTTATTATCATGGTTGTTTGGAATAGTTCTTTTATGACCTGGCAGAAATAACTTGTGTCATTAAAGCTGCCTATGTTTTAACGTTGACAATTGTCAGTAATACTGAAAATAATGCTAGGCAATGCTTACGTTTTAAAGGAGGCGTTTGCACAACCCTTTAACAACAGAAGGGAAAAATGAACAAAAAGGATATACGCAGCTTAAAAGACTTGCTATGTTGCAGACCTTTAGCATTACTTAAAGCCCCAAACACTCTATTAAACTAGGTACTCTACAAACAGAAAGGCAAAATCCTCCTAATTTACAGAATAAGCGGAAAGTATATACAGGTAATGCTAGAGGGCACGTAGAAATGCTNAAATTAGATAATAAATGTTGGACTCTGCTCTGGAGCTGTGTTGTTGTAGCGCTGAATTCAAGTCCTTGCTTTCATTTTTAGCTGTGGAAGCTAAATCTTGCTCAGAAATGCTCGCCACCTATTAGTTTGTTTTTTTTTTTTTTTTTTTTTTTTAAACCTACTATAGT
>VYZW01006368.1:196078-343860 GCA_013401315.1 Balaeniceps rex | reverse complement strand
TAGATTGTTTGGCATGCAGATGAATCCGGCAGATGAAAATAAAGATATCCACTTGCTATTAAATTGGCATTTTCATAAGCTTTTCCATATGTTACAAAGTAGGAAATCTTAAGACACATGCTCAGCTGGTAGGTAGGTAACATCATCTCTAAATTGTCCTTAGTGGTTCTGTGTTACTTTACGCTTGGCTGAAGATTTGGTACAATAGTTTTCTCCCGTGGGCTGTTTTTTAAGCACAGTATATCCAGTTTGTCTTTCTTCTCGGCTATTTTTTTAAGAATTTGGGTGTTGATTTAGAAATGGACCCAAGTTTAGTGCTCTTTCTTCAAATGAATAGTGAGACTGCATGATAGGCTTGTATCACTTCCAAAGACACCCCTTATTAAAGGAAATAAATTCAGAGATTAACTCTCATATTTAGCATATTCCAACCTGATTTATAAATTACTTCTTGGAATTAGTGATATGAAAATGTTGCAGGCGTTCAGTTAGCAGTCAGCATCTTTTGGAGCCCAGTCGTGCAGTGATGGTGGTTTATCTGGGTGACCATGTGAAGACCAGCTGGCTTCCTGCAGCTCTGTAACACGTGCCTGCGTGCCATTGTTGTCAGAGTTGGAGAGACAGCTGACCTGCACATCCTTTTTTGAGTTTGGGTAGCTTCTTTTAAAAGTGCTAAAATCTCCAGATTAGTTTGATAGGATATTTCTATCTCTTGCATATGCAAAAATGTTGTAGAAAGCAAGGGACACCACCAAAGAGCTACGGGAACTTGACCAGCCGCTGAAGCCATCTTTTTGGTTTTGATTTGAAGCGTGGTCTTTGTTGTCTTGAAAATATGCAGAGCATCCCTAGCGGGCTCAAGTATTGCCGAACAGATTGGTAGTTATAAGATACTAGAATCATTCAGTCGGCTCAAAAAGCCACAAAACCCCAGCCCTCCTTGGCCTAAATGCTGATCTTCAGGCGTGGCTGCTGAAGTGCCTGTGCAGTCAGGGGAACAGTCGGAGCTGTCTGTCTTCCGGAACGGGAGACCCAGCTTTACAGATGGAGTTGCTTTCAAATATCCGTAATCAGAAAAAGCCTTTAATCACTGGCTTTTAGCCTCAATTTAGATTTTCATGCATGCCAATTAGTAGAACCTTGTTTTCTAAAGATACAGTCTTTCCTATTTTGAAAGCTTGACAGTTTTAATGATTTAACATTATTGAAGCTGACACGTCTCCTCAAGAACTGTTTGATCTGTCAGATTCTTCATTCTTTTATCGTCTCAATCATTTAATGACTAAAAAAAAAAGAAAAAAAATTATTTACCTTTCTTTAACTGGCCAATAATTATAAAGATTTTTACTTGTGGTAGGAATTTCTCTTTAGAAACAGAGAAGAGCTAATTAAAAATGTCCAATATCCTAAATTATGATTTATGATGGAGTGCAGAGTAGTTTGCAGGTGGCAATGTCAATGTGGGTTGGAGATGATGATTTGCTTGTCGTACTGGATGCTGGAAAGATATTAAGCTTCACAGAAACCCGCTGACCTCTAACGACGACACACTGGCTGCACTGGATTCACTGCTGCGTATCGCTCCAGCCCGGTGCTGGCAGGTTCGTCGTCCATGCCTCCAGCTGACAGCAGCCCCCTATTTACCTCCTTACTGACTTTACAGCTTCTTATGTTGGCCCCTTGTTGGGTACAAGGGACTTGTCCAGATGGATCTCTTGTCTTAGCCAGTCTGGAAACCCTCCAAGTGGTGGATTCTAACTTCTGCTGTAAAACGCTCTCTTTGGAAGCAGGAATAGGTTGTTAAAAGGGGGTAGGAAGCTGAGGGGAAAGTAGCCAAAGAAGTAACAGAGCAAAGAAATAATTATGATGAAAAGAACGGCTGTAGGTGTGGGCATCATCTGCCTGTTGGGTGCACGGGGAGGGACAGGAGAGTGGCAGTCAGTGCTGAGCCCTTGCTGGCGGGGACGAGCGCCGTCCTCCCTGGGGAGAGCTGGACGTGGGGGCTTCTGTCCCAGTCCACACAGGCAGGGAGCAGGCGATGGGGAGCAGGGAGAGGTCTGCGCACTTACGCTGTGCCTGTCCTCTGCCGTTTGGTGTCCAGCTGCAGTGGCACGGCTGCTCTGGTGGGACTGCGGTTGGTGTGCCGTGGGCAGCGGGCCTGCCAGAGGAGACAGGCTGGGCATGGCAGAAAGCTGGGTGGCACATGGCAGGTCCGGGAGGATCAAGAATAGCACCTCCTGGCCTTGCTGTTCCGGGATTGACGCTTGTTTTGAAGACAAAGGCCTTCTATGAGAGGATTCAGTTAAAATTAGTCAGATGATATTTCTCAAATTGTGTTTAACCGGCTGTGTTCAGAAATGAGTCGCGCTTTATCACAATGCGTGCACGTGCTGGCAGCGTCGGTCCCCCACCTGCTGTGCTGCTCCTCGTGGGCCATTATCAGGTTGTTGCAGACCCCCATGGACTGTTCTGGAAGAAGGGCATTTCTGGTTAAAACACAATTGTTTTTTCTTTCCAGAGATATTTAGCTCCAATGCACTGAAATTCTGATTTGCATGCTCAAAGACGGCATTCTGAAGGAGATCTAAAGTACTTTGTTCACTGCTTGGATAAATAAATAAAATCCCTCATGCTGACACAGTTTAAGTTATAAACTGGATATTTTATTTTTTTTTTTTTAATATTAGTGTTTTCCTTCATGCTGTTCCAGGCAAATCTCATTTTTCCTGCTACGTGAATGCTGGTAATTTTGTTGGATTTCTTTTTCTCAGCTGAGGTCCCGATCAGTTTGTTTGAATGGCTTGGCAGATTTGGCACAATCGGGCGATCTCTTCTCTGGGGAGGGCTGGAGGTGAACTAGCAGAAACGTCTTAGATGAGCACCCCTTGGAAACACGTACTGGACAGCTTGTGGCATGGGATGAGAGCAGCACCTGGCCCACCTTCTCACTTTGTGAACGTCGTATTGTCTCTGTTTGAGCTAGATGTTTCCTTTGGCATGGGATTAGCCACATCTTCCCCATAAACTATCCCAAGAGCAGTGGGATCTCAGCCGAGTCTGAGTCCGGAGCTCGTTGTAGGGCAGGGCTGGCACGGGTTTGACTCGTTTCCTGCACGGAGCCCTGGTGAGACACCGCTCCCCGGGCTGGTGGTGGTCGGAGCTATAGCTGGGCATGCAGCGGCTCAGTTATTTGACATCAGCTCTGCAGAGTGTTACTAAAATCAGTCAACCATGCAGGTAATTGCCTTATAACTTCATAGTTGTTTGCACTGATTCAAAGCAGGGCTAGAATAGCAGCCTTTGGGTTTAATCGTGCTTTGTAGTCAACTTTGCAGCCCTTTCTGACTGGCGTAAATTACTACAGGAGCATCAGCACAGTAGTGGGAAGATCGTAAAATTTAGCGGGATGTGCTGAGATCAAAGAAAATACATGAATGGATGATATCAGCGCTATTAGTTTTCTTTTGCTCCTTAAGTGAAACCAATTATTGATTGCAGTGGGAGTTTGACTGAATAACAGATCACGTAATGTGAGCGAGAGTAAGAACATCCAGATTTGATTTTAGCATGCTCAGGTAAGGAGTTGTAGGCTACATGGTGTTTCACATGCTTACTCATAGCAAGAAGACCGTGTTTATTATTCTGTGGAGGGATTGCAACAGGATATTACGCATTATCAATCTAGATTCCTAATTAAAAACAAACAAGAGATGCAAACTCTCACAATCAAAAGCATTTAATCTGTGGAGGTTTAATTTTTCTGATGCTCTTAATCCTCTACATCTGCATACGGAATGGCAGGTAAATATCCCATTGTAAATGATTGATGTGAAAATATAAACAAAAGCAACTTTGATATATGACTTAATGTCTTTCGGGTGATTTTAAAAATAGACTCTCCAGTTGCCTTCTGTCATTGCAAAGGCAGCGGTACAGAGTGCAAGATTTCACTGTAGTTTCTCACTGCTGTTTACAAAAATAAAGAATTTGACACAGTTTGCCTCTCTTCCATTCATTTAATTTTAGTGTTCTCCACAGAAACAGAGGCTCTTGCAGATCGGGTTGTGAGAGGATGGGCAGTTGTGCCCACCTTCTTTTTAGTCCTCTGAGAAGATGCAGAGGTAGTCAGTAGCTACCTGAAACACACGCTTTTCCAATGGGAAGAATATGGAGAAATGTCAAATTTTACTATATGCTCCCTGGGAAAGGCACTGGGTGTCTGGGTTGCGTTTGTGTGTCCCTGAGCTAGAACCTGGTCCTATTCAGAGAAGAGGATAAAAGGTGGACATTGGGGGAAAGCGTGGTTACCTGGTTCTTCTCCCATATAAAGGGCAGAATGAGGCACGGCTGTAGCAGATCAGTGTGTCTCAGGAGTTTAATGCTTTGGTTGGAGAGCACAGCTGTAGGGGTGAGAAACTGGTGGTTTTGAACTAGATTGCTTGTATACAGGTGCTGGTATCTTTCCATCATAATATTTATGGTATGTCAAGTTAAATAAAGCTTGCCAAGTCTTTTTTTGGTATTGTTTTTAAAATAGAAACAGTATTTAATAGAAGCAGCTTGAGGGGGGTGCTGGCAGAGGATGGGCGTTACTGAAGAAACAGAAAAGCAGGGTATGGTGGCTTCAGGAATGAGACTTCTTGTGTTTTGTTTCAGTGGTGCTGGGCAGGGGCGGGGGTCTCTGTCCTGGGGGGTCTTGCCTGCTGCACCGCTGCCATCCAGCGCCTGCCTGGTTTTTCCATCCGAGCTTTCTTTTCTGAGAGAAAACTGGGGGAGGAATCCTTGCTTTTCAGTGTCATTCCCTCAAAACCAAAAGAATCAATGTGCTTTTGTTTTCATTAGGCTTTGTCTAAAAAAGACTATTTTTACCGGAGTGGTATTTGGGTGCAGCAGTGGATTTATTTGCGTGTTTCTATTAATCAGTGGAGGTTTCCTAGCACTGGCCAACCTCTTGCTGTCACTCGCATGTGCTTACTGTCCCTGGTGGTGGTGTCACGAGGCTGCCCAGCGAGGGACCGCTGCCTTCCTCGCAGCTGGGCGGCTCTTGCTCCTTTGAGCATGTTTCTCCGGCACTGTGTTTCAGAGGCTGGGGCAGTTGGCAGGTGCCCCCGTGGGTCCGGTACCCATAACGTTCCAGTAGGAATTCCCTCCTGTGCCCTCCACCCCTTTCCTCCCAGCGGCCGCCTTCCCTGCTGCGCATGGACTTGCCCCTGCGGGCGACGAGGAGGCAGCCGCCGGTGCTGCTCCCCGGCCTTCCCCATCGACGCACCTGGCCTCGCAAGGCCGTCACATTGTCACTGTGCAAGTTTGAAAATTAACGTTTTATTTTCAACTCTCAGTTTTAGTCTGAACTGAGCCTCACCATACAGGGTTACCAGCGTTTTCTAGCTCATCTGTCTTTGCTTAGTAGACCCCAGCGCTTTGTTGGGCGTGGGGTTGGGGATGGAGGGGTGCTGGAGATGTGACTGCATGTTTGCACACTCGTAGTCTGCCGGCCCAGCTGTGCTGTGGGTTACCTGCCAATTTTATTTTCAATTAAACTTTCCTCTGGATCTTGAGTTGTCTAATCCAAGACACGTTATCAAGCTTTATGCTGTCCCAGGCAGCTCCCCAATTACTTTTCCTCTCTCCTGAGCCTTCTACTGGAACTGTCACTAGGAGATTTGCATCCTTTAAATACTCGAGAGACTTTCACCATCAACTCCAATGGTCTCCGAATCAGACCCAAGATGAATAAGGCATTGCAGTGTTATCTGCGGGATTGTCAATGGATATAAATGGGTGTAGTCAGTGAATTTAGCCTCAGATCACCTGAGGATCAGCCCTTGCTTGTTCTACAAGAAGCTGTGTTCCATGTTTACTCATTAGAAACAACAAGAAATGTGTATTGTGGGACAAAATATAATGGTACAAAAGTTCAGAGTGGAATAAACAGCACAGAGCTGTGTGATGAGCATGTACTCAGTTGGGAAATGCAAAATGATAAAGACATTTATGCTAGGGAAGAATCCTAATTGCTAGGAGGAGCTGAGCAGAGAGTATGACTAACTAGGCCTTGCCATCTCAGAGCTAACGAAGTCTTCATCCGCACGCAGGGAAGCCTGTGCAGTGTGCTCACTGCTGCTCAGCAGCTTCTGAATTGTCACCACTGAGAACAAGGGCCAAGAGCTGTGTTCTTTGAAGTAAGCAAGAAAGTTATGGTTGCTTAATGATCCAAGGTGGGCGAGGGAAGGTAAGCTTGATGTTTTTAATCAGCAGTAATGGGATGTGGGCATGGAGATCTCCTTTGTGTGCACGCCTTTTTTTTTTTTTCCTGCAGCACCAGCGCAAAGTGATGTTTAAATATTTTATGAACATGGACATTAGACAATGAAAGTCTATTAAAACAGAAATTCACATCACTTTGTATGTCACTTAATTGTGTAACGGGAGTCATTCTAGGTAGTAATATGCCATCACTGAGCAAAGTGTACATACTCATTTTGCATGTTGGGGCCCAGGGGTAAGAGAACTGATTCTACTAAAAGTATATAAAATAGATTTAAGATAGGATGCAGGAGAAGCGTCCTAGAAATAACCTGCAGGACAGAAGCTGTCACAATCCAGCAACCTAACAGTAGTAAGAATCAAAGATCTGTGTTTTCTTCCTAAGTAGTTTACCAGTTGCTTATTCTTTACAGTTATTAATCATGCTTACAATAATATGACAAGGCAAAACCAGCACTCCACACCTGTAAGCAAATAGATAAGCCCCACTACTCCTGAGGCTGAGTAGCGCATTGCAGGGTATAATCTCAAAGTACCAGGAAGCCATTTCTTAGCGGCTACCTCTTTGGTTTTTCACCGACATGCTGTGTGAAGCTCTACTGGGAGAGCAGTGATACATGTAGGCATGTTTAGGCTATCTCTGTACTTCACTGGAAGAACAAAGATCACAACGTGTTCTCCTCCCTACCTCCCGCTGACCTTATCACCCTGTAGACAGTCTGTGTCTGACCATGCGTGCTTGGTTTTGGGAGTGATCTCGGTCCTGTCTTTGTATATGGAAGATCTCTATGGGCTATAAAGAAGCTGGTGTGTGAAGAAATGTCATACAATAGTGGGCAAGAAATGGGTCATTAAGTAGCTTGGAAAGCCTGCTTAGTTTTCTGCAGGGAAATTCTGTTTGAGGTTCAACTATAGCATGGAGATGGTCTTCCAAGAACCCTCTTCACCATTTGGCCACTAGTCCAGAAACAAAAGGGGAGCACAGGAGGGAGCATGAAAAAACCTGATGTTTCCTGGAAGCGTGGCAGTGATAGACCGAGCACTGCTTCAGTCACTGCTCGGGGGCAGCCGCATGGACAAACATGCCCGTGTCCCACCAGATTGTGCTTCAGCTGCCGCCCAGGACAAGTCTTAGCAGCAATGACCAGCCTGTGAATCTGCTTCTATCTTCACTGTTGCCTATCTCTAATTTCCTCAGCACCTCCTTCCTCAAGCTGCAGTGCTAGATGGAGCACGTGGCCTGCTTGGCATAACCTAAAGGTTTTTTTCTACTCAGCTCATCTTCGTTTCTTGCAAGACGTGAGCAGTCATACTACTTCTAAAGCTAGAGGAAGTATATGCTTCTGCTATGGCAATTACTCTTAGAACAATTTAATGAGGACTGGTTTGTCTTAGGGTGGACAGGCCTTGTGCTTTAAGATGATTCAGTATAAAAAATAATTTGGTTTATGTTTGAAAATCGCAGAGCAATTGTGCTAAAGCTAGTAGTGCTTGGGTTTTTCAGGGGTCAGGGTGCGGGGCCACAACTCACATGAATTGGGCAGCTGCCGTCAGCGAGACTCTGCAGTCACGTGGCAGCGGGTTATCCGGTCCCGCTGTCGTTGGTTTTAAGTAGTTGTGCAGCACAGCTCTTATTTCCTCTCGTCGTCAGTTGTATTGCAGAACCTCTGAATATCTGGAATTGTTTATCTCATACTTAGCTTTTATCTTGCAAATTTTCTGCGTGCTTGTGGGACCAGCTACATTTTTCTACAGCTGCTGATTTTCAAGAAATCTAGTAGAGGTGTCTCCCGTCAGGTATCTGTGAGTTAAGCTCAAGCCTGCTGCGTTGAGCAGTGTCAACAGGCGCAGGTAGGGATATGTTAGCTCCTCCGCGGTGCACGTCTTTCCTTGCGCACTTCAGCCTTCCCTCCCCAGGCTGCCAAGCCTTGGAGAGCCGCTCTCCTGCCCGATCTGCTGGCCACGAGCTGCACAGGTGACACGGGCTGCTGCACAGCACTGGTGACAGCATGTAATAACAGGACAGGCGTCTATTTTGATGGATATCTTAGAAAAAAATCATGGTTAATAAAAATTAATTTAGTCTGCTTATTGCTGTTTAACATCAGAAGAGCAATCAGTCTCTGAAAAGCTACAGCTTCCCTGGAAGTCTGGGTGTAAAAGCAACCTGAAGCAAAAAAGGGAAAACTGTAAGTCGCTGGGTTCCATTGTGTAATTGGGAGAAGAGGGAAGTTGGTGATATTCTAGGGTTCCCCCCCCCCCAGTATTCATGCTCAATAAAATGGCTGCCAAACTCAACTAATATGATGTGACTCATGTGACTAAAACCAAAAAATGATGTGGGGTCCAGGTAGCACCAGAGCGGGAGCATCCAGGCGGCATGACTTGGTGCTAGATTCTAGTTTGTAGTGATGGGATCCCTGCAGCATCTTCATGTAATATTCTGACTGACCCCTTTTGGTTACCATGTTTTATCTCCTTCTGAGTGTGAATCGTTGTGGTGGCGCGTGGTAGCCAACTGCTGAAAATGTGACACTTGTGAGGAATTCAGTGCAGGCTCAAGAGTAAAAACAATGGAAAGATCTGGAATAATGCAGCTGTAAATCATTTAAGGAAAAAAAAGAAAAGAAAATGATGCCTTGCTTTCCATAACAGCCTGTGACAGGAGGTACTTTTTACTATTCTTGTATTATGAGGAGAATGTGGTTCAAGGTCTGCTAATGGAGTTTTGTTTGTGCTGTCTCTTCCACAGAGGTGCTTTTTGGAATAATTTGCTAGATTCTGCTCCTGTTGTTTGCAAGTAGAGAAAAATGAGATTCTGAGGCTTACTTGAGTCTTACGCTGCAGGGAAAAGGAACACTAATAGCATATGAATAATTAGTGTGTTGTTCTGAGTTCATATTCTAGATTAATGCAGTCGGTGCATGTTTGTATTATCAGAGATTATATGGCAGCTCTGATAGCATTACCTCTTGCTAAGGTTGCCTGACACTGCTCATTAGAAGAATACCTTTTCAGAAATAAAACTCAGTGACATGAGTTGCATGCCAAATGCAGGCATCTGCGATACTTTCAAAACGGTGCAATCCTCCCAACAAAAATGCATTTGCTGTATGGGGTTTTTTTCCCCACAGTACATCTTCCAGCTTGCACTTCAGTCGTAAGCTGCTTTTGAAGAGTGGTTTGGTCGGATGTAAAAGGGTTCATTTGCATAAGTGGATATCACAAATACTCATGTCAGGTGACAACACGAAGGCAGACAGTATAAAAATGTGTTTTAACCAATTTTTCAACCTGTTGTTATGGATTGCATTAAGCTGTACTAGGACTGACAGCTTCTCTGGAGGAAAAACGTGAAGACCAGGTAAACCTTCACCAAAATACAGCCCACTCTCAAGAAAGAGTACAGCACCCTGCGGGGCTAAGGGGCTTTGCTGGTGAACGGGTCAGTGAAAGTGAGCGGAACAGAAAAGCTTCAGGAGAAAACAGCAGAAAGAAAGAGAGAAAGGATCTAAGAATGGCCACACGGCCTGAGTGAGTGGCAGGAGCGTGGTCCCGACGGCAGCCTGGAGACAAGGGCCTGCAGAATGACCAGGGATGTGCATAGGGAAAGGACTTTGTATGCGTCTTGTATTCAGACGTTCCGGCCGCCTCACCCGTGGGTGTTTTGTACTGGACTTCTGCAGAGACAGAGTTTCTCTTCTTGGCCTTTCCCTAATAAATGGCTAGTTTAATAGACGCACAACTCAAAGCACAGTGAAGGTCCAAGGGGAAGTGATAGAAAGTTTCCTTGTTTTATTGGATTGTATTTCCTTGATTACCAGGGCCAGATTGTGTCCCGTATCTACTTCGGTGCATCTCTACTGTTTCCCTTTCCTGGCGCAGCTCCAACCCCTCTCTGTGCAGGCTCCTGCTTCTTTGCTCAGGCCTTTCGGCTGTGTTTCCTTGGTCCTAGTGCAGAGCATGTGTGGCCAGGCTACTCGGATCCTCTGGTCATCTTCAGGTACTGTCAGCAGCTGGTGTGAAATTACTCCTTCACCTTTCTTAATTCATCCTCCCCGCCGCAGTGTCATGAAGATCATCTCAAGGTCAGGCTGGTGCGGAAGATGGCTCCGAGCAGCTTTGCACCACCTCCTCTGAAGCTGCGCAGTGTTTCTTAGCATGAGCGAAAAGACTGGCTGATGCTGTTTGGTGTTTTTGCAATGAATGCAGGGTGACATATGGAAGCAACTATACTGAAAGCAGCTTATGTGCTGGACCGTAACGGTCAAGCTGGCTCTGCTGTTTGGATTCTGTAACCCTACTGAAAATTAATTGTGCAGCAGCTATCATCTTTTAAAGGCAGAAGTTACTTGTCAGGGTCATCGTCTTTTCAGTGATGCAGCCTGCCAGTTTTGGGTTATGTCTGCGAAGCCCTCTGAGTCATGGTCAAATGATTGTTTGTGACACTTTACAACACAGGTGGTATGAAGGGTTAATAGTCGCATTAGAGCAAATCAGGCCAATCTGTCTTAATCATGCTTGATCAAGCAATTATGAATGCAGATGCCTGGCCCTCATGGTTATGAGACACAGCTGTAAGCTCTGTAGTGAACAAAGCAGTTCAGGTTTGACAAAGATGCCTCAGAAAAGCAGCAGCAGATATAAGAAAATAGCTGTACAAGGGACTTAAAGGCTACTTGATGGTTTTTCACCTTTTCTTTTTTAATTCTAACCTGAAATGGGATGTGTTGCTTAAAATTAGAATCACTGAATTTCAAGCTCTAAGTTTTGACCAAACACACCATCAGTGTAGCGCCTGCAACCCATGTGCACCAGACTTCTTAAAAGAATGGCAAGGTTGCAAGCAGAGCTAGATTGGGGTGTCTGTGCAGCATCCACTTAGACCTCTACTGTGCTGTATACATCATACCCTAGTTTTTCATTTCTAGGCTTCTCTGGGCCATTTGTCCTTATGGTCATCTTCATCTTCTGCAACTCACCTTGTGTCCTATTTCCATCTCAGACGTTCATGGCTGCACAATTCAGGAAAGGGGAAAGCAGAATGAGGTGAGCATCGAATGAAAACCAAGTCTGATTCTCTGTCGAGAAGGTGTCCTTGGCCACCAGTTCCTCTGGTTGGTTTAGAAGGCAGATGGGCCTTCCTTTCCTTTGAGTCACTGTCAAGTGATGAAGGTAACTCCCGAGGGTCTTTGGTGTAATGCTACTTTACCACCTCGACATTTCAGTAGTTGTGCTACTGCTTTAATTCCTGTTTGTTCTTTAGCTTCCTGAGACCCCTTACTCATCATAGCTCCTAAACTGTGTTTTTCAATTTTCCTTCCTTTCCACCCTCATTTCATGTTTTCGTGCTGATGGAAGGCAGGTGGTTCTTTGATAGTCTCCAGCTATTTAGCTTTGAGGTCCGGACTGAGAGCAGTTCACCCTGCCACTCCTACCTCCTTGCCCTCTAGCCCCAAGCTTCTGATTTTGCTCTTGATCCTTATTTTGAAAGGATATAATTGACAAAGATCATCTGTCGGTCCCTTACTTAGGGAAGAACCTGAAATTGCATTGAGATACTGAATTAATTAGTATTTGGTTACACTGATTGCTCTCATTGAATGTATTTGTTCGTATTGAACAGTGTAGTCAAGAGAAAATGATACTGTTGTAATTATGTTGTTGTTCTATTTAAATAGAAGTTGTTATGCAGTGCAGGAATAGCTAGAGAAGTCCATGTCATATGATCATGACTTTGCCATAGGCTGGTTCGCTGCCCTGGTCCCATCGTATTGTACGCGCTCAGTAGCTACATGGGAGAAGACATCAGATATGAAGATCAGACGCTGGGTACTGCCTACCCTACAAATAACCAGCTATGACTTTCATCGGTTCGAGAAGAAAAACAGCAGCAGTGATTCAATGTACTTGTAAAGTCAGAGAAGGTTATGTGTCTAGGTAAAAGAAGCAGGGTGAGCAAGCCTCATCAGAAGGGATAGAGACGAGGAGGTAATGCAATGTGTAAAGGCTGATTTACATTATCTTGCTAGATAAAAAAACCAGATCATCTGCAATTTGTTATTTACAGTTCAGCACTGTGAAATCAATTACTGAGATGCAATTTAATTAAGACAGGTTAACGCTTAATCTAAGGCACTAAACCCGTAACACGTAATTTCAGTTTACTAATCATTGTAATGTTAATGGCTATTTGACATCTGTTCGGTTAAATTGGGCAATACATTTTGGTGCCAATTTACTCAGTAATTTTTTTTTTTCCCCCCAGTTCACTAAGAACAGTGCTCTCGATCACAGTGAAGAATCGAACACTAGTAATGGAGAGTATGGTTCCTTGTTTTAATTTTTGCTGCTGCTAATGTTTTGGATAAATCTGGTCTGGGATACAGTTAACCTTTTTATACATTTACATAAAGTAATTTTTCTTACCAGAGAGTTGAGTGCTTCTCCCCGTTGTGTCATTGACCTGTTTGGTGACTTTTGGCAAGTTTTTGGCTTGTAAGTTATTCAGTAAAGGCTTTCAGCTTTGTGTCTTTGTTCTTTACATAATATTAACTGTGTGAAGGACCTCCCGGATCTAGCGGGAGTCTGAGAAACTGTTTGCTCTCCACTTCATTGTTATTCTGCTTTTGTTTCTCGTCATCCTGAGGTAGCTGTGCTTGAATAGAAACAGGAGTGAGGAAGAAGGTGGGATGTCTAAGTATAGCAGTGCTACGGTTGGGAGAGCTGAAGAGAGAACAAGCTGTCACCTAAAGGGCACTTTGGTGGAAGGACATTATGATCGCCTCTGCGCTGTTGTGTTAGTTCAGTCTCAAGGGCCCACTCTGAGAACGTACGTCCGCAGGAAATGCCCGAAATACCTGCGTGAGCGAGGCCAAGGCTGCATGGAGCGCCTGGGGCAGAGCGTCAGCCCACAAGCCCATCTAGCACCAGCTCCACTGACCCCACCAACATAGCACACCCACTTCATCGACCGCACAGCCCGTGTCCGTGCCATATCTCGGTCTCGCTGTTATTCACTACTACCTCGTAGCAAAAAGGAGGGAGGTATAAACCTCAGATAGGTGGAGGACTCTGTATGTATCAGAAATCTCTTTGTCAGCCAGGTCGAGCACTCTCAAGCAGATGCTTTCAGAGTCTCTAGACACTTAAAAAGATGTGGGCTTCTTAAAGCTCAGATAAGCTCTGACAATTCATGCTGGGGCAATTTCAGCTGTCTGCCATGCCTCTGTCAGCCAGGTATTGTAGTGCAAGTAGCACAACTTGAATTGTGCCCACTCCTCCTGTTTTGCCACCCCAGAGATGCATTCGAACTGAGACGGGCATCTGGGGACTGTGCCCTCTTGGATCACTGTGGCACAGCTCACTGGAGCTCATGAGTCAGAGCCTTTGGACTGTGAGCCATCATGCCTGCTCCAGCACAGGTTCATATCCAAAACACGAGTTGTATCTCACTTGTGAAAAGAAATGATCTGCAGGTTTTATCTTTTCTGAGCGCTTGGTTCTATGGATTTTAAAGGCATTTACTTGCTATTGAAATAGAAGACTCCACAGTGTCTTGAGTTGTTCTCTTCTAAGGGCAAGGGATGTTTATTGAATTTGTTCTTAAGTCTTCTCAAATATTTTGCTGCAAAGAACAAATTGAGCTTGAACACTCCCCCTAGACTTTCTCCTTTCTTCCCCTTGGGACACTACTGAAAAGAGGCTCAAACATGGTCCTCAAGAAAAGTATTTTTTCTGTGTGTAGGCCAGTTATTTCTCAATCAAGCAGTGTGTAAACCTTATGTGTAAAGAAACCCATAAACTCAACTTTTGCTCATTTTTTTCAAAATGAGAAGGAAAGTATTGAGAGATTTGAATGCTGAGAGCTGAATTTCAGGTGATGATTTAAGGAAACCACAGAATGACTGCCTTTGTTCTCTAGCATATCAATTCTAAGATGAAAATTGGAATGTGACTGGTGGAGGTGGAGCTCTGATGTGAAAGGTGCCAGTCCCCCCCATGCCAGGCGGAGAGGCTTGAGCATCGGCCTGCTGCTCCCTGGGGGGTATGAGCTGTGGTGGAGTTCTGTGGGTGCTCACACCCAGTGTCCTTACCTTTCACAGGATGGATGGAGGCACGTGTATTTTAACCTTATTCTTGGATTGTGCTGGAACTGTAGCGTTAATGAAGACTATACATGACTTAAAAATTTCTTGTATCAAATAGCATTTCAATGAAAAGTTAAACGTTTAACACGCAGTAGCAGAATGTTCACTAGAATATGCTTGCCATTTGTTGGCTCTAGCAGTGGGGTGGCACGGTTAGAAATACTGTTTAAATATTAATGCACAAGTATCTGTTTTCCCAGATTCTTAGGGTGGATCTTTCAACAGGGCCGACTAACAAAATCTTACCTCTGTGAGAAAGTGGACAAGATCAGCATCATCCAAAGGTGTTTTTATTTTTGTCTTGCGTGTTCAGATAACTTCTTCAAAGCTAGAAGGATCTCATTGACTTTTCCCACTACTAATATGATTTAATACGTGTAAGAGTGGCTATTCATTCAAATGTAAGAATAATGAAATGTCTTTAAGGTAGAAAGATAACAGAGCTTAGATTTGGGAAGCATTTGCCTGCTTCTGTGTGTAAGGATATTGCATAATCCTAATAATGTTTTCTTTGTTCAGTGAAATCACATTTCATTAGCAGCATAGTCTTCAAAGATGTTCTTGTAGGATTTTCTGCAGAGCTGCCTTTCTAGGTGAACCATATATAAAACTTGGTGTTAGCTAGTTCTTACTCCCATGGAAATCTGATGGGCAGTCAGTACTCTTTTAAGTATCTTGTGCTGAACAATGATCCAAACTATTGCTGTTGTTTTAGGGTCTCAGATTACAAAAATGAATTCTTCATTTATAAACATAACAGTTATAGGTATGCTTAACTCTAAGTGTGATTTTTACAGTTAAAAATCCAGCTCGACCGCCCTACAGAGCCACAGAAGTCAGGATGACAAACCTTACTGAGGGCAATCGTGTGAATACCTCCCTTTACTAATCCCAGGGTAACTTGCTCGTCTTCTTAGACCCAACAGAATTATCTTTTATTCATGTTAATGGAACCATCACTGTCGACCGTGATGTTTGTGTGAGTAGGGACTTAGAGTTTGATGTCTTCCTAGCTTCAGAAAGTTTTTATACTATAATTTCAGAACTGGCATTCGTAATTACACCATAAAAGAAGGTAACACATGAAAAGAGTTCAACTGCTCTTTCCAGGATAGAAAATACATATTGTAATGCATTCAGAAAACATTCTAAGGGTAGAGGATCAAGTTGTATTTGATTTTCTCATTCTCTGTAATAATCATTTTTGTTGTCTTGCAAAGCTCCAGCTTTGAAGTGCAATGCATAAAAATTCTGCAATACCAGCAACTGTTTCTCTTTAGTTATTTTCCAAGTGATTTGATTTCCTCAATAGCATTAACTATATGGAAGTCTAACAAGTTGTAATTAATGTATTCAGACATCTTCTTTTGTGACAGGCTAGAATGTGAGTGACAGCACGAAGGGAAAAAGCAGAATAAAATTGGATGCTTGAGAAGATTATCATAACACAAAAACTGACAACTCTTTGGCTCTTGAATAACATATTGTATTACACTGAAAAGGAAGGAAAAAGCTATTTCACAAAAAAAACCTCCGTGGCTTAGAATTTTTTTGAGGAGGGGAAAGATTTTCAAAAGCCTTTTTAATATGAGACAGATTTGAATATTAAAGTTCACAAATAGTTTATCACATGCCACAGCGTGTGTAAAGTGGAATACGTGTGTACATGATAGAATAAAATCTCCTAGAACCAGTTGTGGTTTCGCTGTGTGCCCTTTGCTGAGCGTGGGAGTGTTTCCTGGGCAGACTGCAATAGATGGTGGCAACCAGCACCTGGAGGAGGGTAGGAGGCATGAAAGCAGGTATGGAGCATCAGCTCATCAGTGGAAAACAGGCTCCGCAGCTCATATGTTGGCAAGGAGTTTTGACTGCAACTTTGCACCCTTGAAACTGGCTTCAGGGGAAGTGAGAGCAGGTGAGAGAGGAAGGGTTTATATATAATTACATATGTATATTTATGAGTGTACAGACATGTTCTGCTTGGGACACAAAAGCATTGTAATAAGATGAAGTCTGTCTTTGTACAAGTCTGTTCACAAAAGCAGTCGGAGCTGCTGGCCACACCATTCCTGATACAAGCCAGGATGCTGCTGGCCTTCTTGGCCACCTAGGCACACTGCTGGCTCATATTCAGCCGGCTGTTGACCAACGCCCCCAGGTCCTTTTCCACCGGGCAGCTTTCCAGCCACTCATCCCCACGCCTGTGGCATTGCATGGGGTTGTTGTGACCCAAGTGCAGGACCCAGCACTGAGCCTTGTTGAACCTCATACAATTAGCCTTGGCCCATCGATCCAGCCTGCCCAGACCCCTCTGCAGAGCCTTCCTACCCTCAAGCAGATCAACGCTCCTGCCCAACTTGGTGTTGTCTGCAAACTTTCTGAGGGTGCACTCGATCCCCTTGTCCAGATCATTGATAAAGAGATTAAACAGAACTGAGCCCTGGGGAACACCACTTGTGACTGGCCACCAGCTGGATTTAACTCCATTCACCACAACTCTTTGGGCCCGGCCATCCAGAGAGTTTTGTGGCTTGGTGAGCAGTTCCGCCTGCTCCCTCAGTACCCTTGGGTGGATCTCACCTGGCACCATAGACTTGAAGTTGAAGTCCGCCATAAGAACAAGGGCTAGCGATTGTGAGATTCTCCCATCTGCTTATAGAATATTTCGTCTGCCTCTTCATCCTCTTTGGGTGGTCTATAACAGACTCCCACCATCTGCCTTGTTGGCCTTCCCCCTCGTTCTTGCTTATAAGCACTCAACCCTATTGTCACCATCATTAAGCTCTAGACAATCAAAATGCTCTCTAACATACAGGGCTGCTCCACTGCGTCTCCTTCCTTGCCTATCCCTTCTGAAGAGTTTATAGCCATCCGTGGCAGCATTCCAGTTGTGCGAGTCATCCCACCATGTTTCTGTGATGGCGACTATATCACAGTTTTCCTGCTGCGCAATGGCTTCCAGCTCCTCCTGTTTGTTGCCCATGCTGTGTGCGTTGGTGCAGATGCACTTTGGTTGGGCCACCTTTGATCCCGCTGCCTTTTTCGGGGGAGAAGCCATAATTCCTACATGACCATTCTCAGGTGCTGCTGTGGTTTCTAACACATCCATAACACTTGCGTCTTTGCTGCTGCATGGATCTCCATCCCCTAGCTCCACTGGGACAGCAGACCGAAGGACCTCGCTAGCACACTGTCCCTCAAACATTGGTGTGCCGCCCCCAGGCTTATCTCTAGCGAGCTTGGATTTATCCCTTTTGGGAGCTTGTCACAGTTTGTTGAAGGGCAGTAGCAACATCAGAACCACCATTGAATAAATACCGGGCACTCAGTTCTCTATTCTGCGCTTTGTTCAGGCTGTGTTTCACAAAGTCTGGTTTGACTGGGCATTGCTTTCGTATGTAAGATGTTTTCTGAAGCTTTATGTGGGAAGTCAGACAATCTGGTGATGAACCTGGCTGAAATATCTACATGGAACAAGGGGGGAAAAAAAAAAAAAAAAATTTCTATCCAGGTCACCTGGATCTGAAGATAAAGTTGGAAAGCCAAGAGCAGAATTAGAGAAGAGTCTTATTTCCTTTTCATTTGAAGAACTATTTTAGTCTGTGTGAGCTGCTAGTCTGAACTCAGAATAGGAAATGCATAGGCGAAGTCATGTTCTTTTATGAAGAAAGGGTATGCTAGGAAGGAGGAATGATTGAAGGAAAGCAGCAGGAAGATCTTGCCTCGCAGCTACCCATGAGATATGTGCTCCACAGATGAACGGAGGAGGACTCCCATCCCTGGGGCTGTCAGCCAGGCAGTGGCCAACACCAAATTCAGAGAAATAGGCTCAAGTGTTGGGAATTTGTGAAGGGGTTCTGCTTCCAACTTGGGAGCAAAAGAGTTTGGATTATTTTTACTTAATTTGAAGTTGCTTGTTTGGCCCTAGAATTGTAAAACATGAACAAAACCAAAGACTCTACTACTTGGCTTTTATTTTTTAGGGGTGTTGGTGGAAGAAACCATCCTAACCGTTAATTGCCTGGGTTTGTAGGTAGCTTCTAGGAGAGGAAGATGAGTTGAGCAGTGTGAATCTGAATCTGGTCTGAGCGCTGTGACAGAGCATTATTCCCGTATCACTTACAGGAAAACACAGTGTCAGCAAGCCTTCCTACGCAGGTGGAGAACCACTGCTCCTGTGCTTTCCTCTGTGCCCTTCCCAGGCTGTACATAGTTGTCTCCTGGCAGTGGCCACCAGCCACTCTTTTCTCAGCAGCCTCAGCCCATCCCCTTGGGTTCAGCACCAGAGGCGGCTGGTTCGCATTTCGGAAGCTGGGATTCCTCCTTGAGAAGATGTGTTGGATAATTAAAGAACGGCGCCGGCTGCCTTTCCTCCGTCACTGCCATCCATCCACCACAAGGTCATCTGTACACTTGCCCCTTCATGTTTATTTCTGAGCCAATAAAATTCCCATTTGCTCTGGTACATTTTGTAATCCACAGCTTTCAGACCAGAGATTGATTATCTGTATTCCTAGATAAAATCAAAGCGCAGTACTTAAAACAGATTTCCACTCAATTATTTCCCCCAGACAGCTTAAATGGTGCTTTGAAACCCAAGATTAACTCAGTAGTGGCTGAGAGGTACATATCTGCAATTGCCTTCTGGCCTTGCTAAATTTCGTTTCTAAAGCAATTTTAATGCTGGTTCATGTCCATGAAACAGTGGACTAATATTTGAGATTCAGACTGGAGTCCGTGGATATCTGAACTAGCTGAACTTACGTCAATCAAAAGTAACTCTTGATTTCAGAACCTTGCCCTATACTTGCAGAAGTCGATGCCGAACTGCTAGACCAGAGTCTTGACTGGTGCAAATTAATAGCTTCATTTTCTGGGGAGGTCAGCCCAATGAATTTCATAAGCTGTTTAATAACAATTTGCGTTTCCTGCAGCAATGAGGACGAACGTATGTTTTCTGGCACGCTAGACCTGCCTTCTCTCCATTTCACTTGAGCAAGAACCAAATCAAATATGTTTTATTTGAGCTTCTCTCAGGTTTGTATTTCCTGCAGTTGTTGGGCACATTTGGGTTTCCAAACTGAGCAGATACTGATTTCTTTGGAAACAGGTCACCAGGAGAAAAAGAGGAGTAGACTCCGGCAAGCACAGTGCCCGTGCTACTGCATTCTCATGGATTTCCCTGGAGTTAAAGCAAACCGAGAAAAACACAATAAGAATGAAAAACACAATGAGAATGAAAAACACAAAACCCACAATTTTATTGCAGCTTGTCTCTGTGGGATGTCCCCACACAGCCTGGCTAATAACTGCATTCTTGACTTATGTCTGTCTCATTTTCCAAAATTTCCTGTGCTCTTTCCATAGGCTTTCAGTGCTGTAGACCTAAAGCACAATGCTATCAGAGGTTTCCTGGCCTTTGTCTTGGTAAGATCATACCAACCTATTCATATTCCACAGGAGGTATGCTGGCTAGCAAACCAAGTTCGTGATAAAAATTGCAATCCTAAAATACGTTGGCTGAAAAGTAAAATATGGTTTTGAAACAGAAATACAGAGTTCCTGGTGGGAGCTGTACCTCTTCTTCCAGTTTTCTCTGCATGACTTTCAGTTTGGATCAAGCCCGTGTTCAAGGAGCTGCAATTCAGCCATTTAAATGCATGGAAGTGAAATTCCTAAGGATGTCAGGAAGGAAAAAATGAACTTAAAGGAGGATGTTAGAAACTAGGATGGGAGGAGAACTTCTTCTTAGTATTTGTTCTAATATTTCAAGTTGGGACTGGATAACACTTTTGCACAAAACTTTTTCAACAGACATACAAATTGAATCCCAGCATGATTTGAAAAATACACATTCATTTTGAGTTATACAGCAGATGGGGGCTTTAAAAATGTATTATTTTGCTTAGGTTTATTGATGTCTTGTTTAGAAATTTCTTTTAATTGCCATTTTCTTCTGAAAACATTCAGTGTTTCCGTTGATAGGTGTAAGGTTGAACATTGTCAAGATAACAAAATAATCTATATTTAGCCCAAACCAGATATTTGAACTTTTTGACTCATTAGTATGTTAATATTAATTTTATTTAGGCTTTTGTTTCTTTTTTTTAATTTGTTTTTTAACATTTCTCAGAATAATCAGTGATTCCAAAATATCTCTTCCTTGCCCAGTTCTACTTGAACCAGGGCAACATAAGTGAGTTCTTCAGTTCTGTGGAGACAGTTTCATAATTGAGATGCTGCTCAGGGAAGAAGACATCCTTGATCTCTTCCTTGCTGATATCGAAGTGTAAATTGAAACTGTGACAACAAAGTCCAGCATCAATTATAACAAACTGTAGTTATACGTAGTGTGGGGTGGGTTCCTAGCTCACAAACAGATCACAGGTAGAAGATCAGACAAATAATGGGAAAAGAAATCTACAGCCAGATCCCCCAGCTGCAGTCAGTCGCATACAGTTATACTGTAATTTCAGCGAGGTTATTCTGGCTATTCTGATATACAAGTACAATCGAGATTAGAAGACTTTGAAAATGAATATGATGGAATCAAAAGAGCTGCTAAAATGTGTGAGTCATCAAGGAGACCAGAACACCCTAAAAGGCATTATAATACAGGATGATGACATGTCTCCTTTGGTGATTTTCCCGTCTTGAATTTTGGTCCATTTTCTTTTTTCCTCGGAGTGCCATAGTACAGGTTAAAATGCACTCTAAAAAGCAGCATGTGGAATAACTGCGTAATTTTGCAATCTCATGTTAAAGCAGCCACATCTGCAACTCATTTAATGGAAGTTTTACCACTTTTTTTTCCTTTTTCCATATCATATTCAAAACTCACTAAAGATAAACTTCAAATAATGTCTGTATATCATGGAAGATTCAAACCCCTGCAACTGAACCCATATTCCCTAAAGTGCTGTTTATGAGCAGTGTTATTTCAATCTACTGGTAGAAGTAAAAACAAACATGTGGCAGCGTCTATATTTGCACCCTTGGGACAAATGATGAAGGAGTTATTTGCTCCAGTCTTTAATCAATTTTAGGTAAACTGCACTAGTATATCTTGAACATCCATATTTTCTAATTGGCTCTTTTAAATGTGAAGTCTCCCATAATTCACAAAAGAGATTTACAACTGCGGGAGAGAGGGGAGCAACCAGCACTTACCAGTTGTCCCTTTGATGGATCTGATTCAGCGGTGAAAATGGCAGAGCGGAGTCGTGAGCTACAGCTTGTTTGCAGATCAAAATGCAAAACACGGGTGATTTCCCCGGCTTCAGTTGATTCACTGCTCTGCAAATCTGTATCTGCACTAACAGCAGAGATGCACAAGCAATACTAATAGTTGATTTAACACAACCAAATCTATTTATTTTATTCATGGTAAATTCTTTGGAGTCAGTTTGTGTTATTCATACAAGGACTTCTCGTAGGGTTCAAAGAGTTTGATGAATCTATTTTTTGCACTTACTGCAGTTGGTGAAGTGAAGTGTTTGTGCCAGCATCTGCAGAGAGCACTTACGGTGAGTTACAAGATGAGTCGAAGGTGGAGATGAATCTTACTGTAGGACTGCATCCAAAATGATACAGGACATGGCAGACAGTACTGGGTAGAGGAAAAGCACGAGAAGAAAAGACTGATGGTAAAACAAGGCTTGTGCTTTTTTAATGCATTTGATCCTGTTTGGCTTCAATTGGAGTCTCCCACAAAGCTCTGTAGATGTCAGGCTGAATCAAAGTCCTGCGTTTGTGTGCGTAAGTAAATTTGAAGGAAGACGTAATGACAGGTATTAACAACAAAGGGTAAGTAACTGATGGCAGTTTGGAGAGCGATGTTAGGTATGTAGGATTTGAGGTTGAGACAACAGAGTAGGATTTAGTTAGACCTTGCCTGTTGACCAAAGGTTTGTCCTGGGAGTTTGACCCATGTGAAAATGGTTCAGTCAAACCAAAGCATTTTGAACTATTGTCCCCTGAAAACATACAGGTATTGATTCCAGTGCATAAAGCGTGGTCCGATGTCTGGAGGGGAATCTGGCAGGGTTCCTGCAGATCCACTACTGAGGTCATTTGGAAAAAAATTAAAACTGAGCATACTGCAATTGCATTTTGCCTTTATTTTTAGTGAAACAGTAACTTTTACTGTGATATCAAATTAACCAGCTGGCTAACCATCGGGGGACATATGACATCTTGCGAAAGACATTACAATATCAAAGAACACTTGAACATCACCTTTTTATTTAGACGATGGCCTTATGTTGGATGTTTATGGGTAGTTTATTTTTATTGTAATAAGCTAGTTGATTTTTTTTTTTTTACATCTTTCTCATTTTCTGATTTATGACTAGGCTAGATTATTTTTCCCCCAGTAGGAAACCTTCTAATGATATAACAGCAAATACCTCTGACCATCAATCAAAATAATGTATTTGTGCTTATCAATATTGGTTAAAAGTCTAGCATTGCCTTGTTTATTATCCAGTGAGGAGGGGGGTTGCCTTTGTCTTTTTTACTCAAGGTTTACTTCAAATTAGTGTATGTGCATGCTGTGGTTCTGAAAGCTAGATAATGGTTCCTTACATACGTGCTCGTGTATTTTTCCATATTTGAAATATGTAAATACAACATTCTGTTTACAAAGTGCGCAGTTTAGTGATGTACCTTTTCATTTGGTCTCCAAATGTGCTCAAATTCATTTGCTAATAATAAATAATAGTTTTATAAGGACAAGAATTATATGTTGTTATTTCTTCAGATACAGTTCAATTCTGTGTAAAGCAAGCACAGTGACACAAGTGTGATTTTTGGTTGACTTTGATCTCTCGTATGGTGGTAAAATGAGGAATAACTCTTAATATAAGTGTCATGAGGTCATGATTGACTGTTGCGCTGGAGTCACTACATGATCCCCTGTCCCTGGCAGGGAAGGAGTTAATATTAGCTGCTGCCGGGGGAATTTGCAGCTGGTAAGTATCTCTAATTGCAGGACCAAAGCCTGGTCTGTGCTCATCTTTGACTAGTCACTGCTTGGGGGAGGGAGGTAGTTGAAGAGGACATCAAGTCAACAAACAAACAACAAAGATGGGAATTTAGAATTTTCCTTAAAACCCCAGGAGTTTGTTAAGAACGGTGTTTTTAAATGATGGGTCTGTTTGCTTGTCCTGGCGCTAAACCCAGGAGCTGTAGGATGAGCTGGTGGAGGTGGCAGCTTTGTCCGTACTCAGCTCCTTTGGGGACACAGGAGGCCCTGGGCGATTGTTGCTGGTGGGTGAAGAGCACTGTTCGCCGCTGCTGAGTGCGTTTGCTTTCCTGCTCAGATGCTGAAGGGTTGTTCTGTTATCACAGGTTCACACGCTGCCAGTCGCAGCATAAATTACAATGTACAAAGCAACACGTATTATGCCAATGTTATAGGCTCTGTTACTACCAGTTACAATTTTTTAAAGGTTTTTTGAGTGCAGTCCCAGCCCATGAGCAGTTGACATGCTGAGCTATCCAGTTTTCAGAGCCAAGGACCTAAGCATTGGCTAGATTCAACTCGCAATGCAATGGTAACCACAACCATCTAAAATTACCTCAGTATTCCTTTGCCAGCCCTTACCTGTGTGTTGTCTGTATGTGTTACCCGTCCTGCCGCGTTTAAGGGTTTTGGGTGGTCGTTATTTATTTGTGCCCCTTCAGTCCTGGCCATGAGGTGCTACCATGCCATCAGTGTGTCTCAGCGCGGTAGAGAGGGGCATATTGCCCACCTCCATTGCCTTGCAGCGGTTTAGATCGCATTATCCATCCTCACGTGGGTGGAATAACACGTTCCTGCAATGGGAATGCGTTCCTTTTGGGTTATTCTCATCTGGGAGCAGCAGAGCGAAATTATTCACTTTTCGTCTTTGCCTGTGACATCTGGGCAGCAGGAACGTGGTGGGGAGGAAGGTTTTTTTTTCTGTCAACAATTAAAAATGGTAATGATGATACGAAGAGTTAAACACTCAACATGCTTCTGTGTATCTTTAGTTTAGAAAATAGCACAGTAAATACTGTAATCTGACAAATGATAAGTATTTGAGGTGCATCCATGCAAATTTAGGTGCAGGATGTGTAAAGTAGCTGTCAACTTAATAACTGCAATGAAGCTTAATGATGTTTGAGGCTAAAGTAATTGCATTAAGGCAAGTAGTATGAAAGATCTGTGAAGTCAAGTACAATACCTTTGTACAGCTGGAGGAAAGTTTAAGTGTAGCTGCTGTAGTGCCTAGTACTTATTGGTTACTGTGAACAGGGTCTTTATCTTCTCTGTGCTGAAAAATACTGAAATAATCTGGGAGACAAAAAAGTAAAATTTTAGTTCTGTTTCTCTTTTAATCTCTGTATCACCTAAATACAGTAGGGTCTGGAGTGGGCAACATCTGGAGCCCTAATTCCAGTTGTGACTCCGTCTTTGCTCTCCCCGCCTTGACCTCACCTCTAGTCTTTTGATGCCAAACAGTGACCACTATGGTCATGGTTCCTGTGCACCAGCTATCAGTTCTGATGCTTCAAAACCAAACACTCTTCTGTTTTTGTAATTTTATACTTTATATATTCGTATGAGCCCTGGGAGCCTGGCAAAACTTGGTAACTTACAGATGAGGTTTTTTTAAGAGTCAGATTTCTGAAGTGCAAGCAAGTCTTACGCAGCACTCTCACCTGTGATAGCATACATGGGTAGCCCTCTTTGAGGCAACCTCTTTAGCACATCTTTCTTCATAATATTCTGCTTTTTCAGCAAGATAGGACACATTTTCTTAAGATTCAGACTTTATGCACTGATAACTTCTTCTCTGCTATGGCTTAACTTCTCTGGCATGGCTTAACTTTGAAACCAAACGGAAGAAAATCCAATAAAGATAAATGAGATGTCTTTAAAGGATCCAAAAGAAAATACAGTAGAGTCAGCAATGAATCTGAAAATACAGTGGGTTGAGGAACTTGAGGATAATGGTTTCTTTATGAGATTAGTTGTGTTCACAAAGGCTTGGAAGCATTTAAGATAACGAATTGCTTTAGGAGCAATACTTTTTCAAACTATCATGGCTGTGATTCTCTACATGTTCCTGTCTAGCCACAGAAGTATTCTAGACTGGATGCATAAAATAGTAGTTTGAAAATTATGCCAAGCAGTGTGCAGTAAGCATCAACAAAGAACAGTTCAGCTTCCTGTAGAATTCCTCATGGAAAATGTGTTAATATGCTTTCTCAACAACTGAATCTATTTACCTCTTTTAGGTCTCCTGCTGCCAGTGGTGACCAGAAATTTCTACTGCTCCTGAAAGGTGGGTAAGTTGCTTGAACTATTTGTTCAAAATAGGTCGCCAATGGTTGGATCAGCAATTGTGCAGTACCCAGGAATCGTCATCTTCAGACGTATTCCCTGTATTTTAAAGGAATTCATTCCTTCCAGATTTTGGGTTGTCAGTGTTGGCTTCAGTTTGACTGCTTAGGGTCCATTACAGTAAGGGGTGCGTTACAGATTGTTTTAAGGAAAAGTAGTCTGTACTCATATAAAGCTTATTCAAAGAGGAATATTTCAGATTTCAAGGTCAGCTGCTCTTGGTGCAGATTGTGTGTGACATTTCAGCAGTGAGTCACAACACTTAGGACTTCACCATGTTTGCTTCATATGGCATGTGGCTTGAACAGCTTGCTCCCTGCATGCTATTTTATAATTCTCTGTCCAAACTTCATATAAATATCCCAAATGCTAGGACTTCTTCCCTTCTTTATAAGCCTGTTCTGCAATATTTGTTTAATCAGATTTGTGCTTGAGCTGTCATTTCTGATTACACGTTACCTTTAGTTTATATTGCTTTCTTCCCAGTGGTCAACAGCATGAATGTCTGTGTGAATCTTAATGCATTTCCTTTTTCTTCTAGTGTGTAAATGCCTGAAAACTGATCAAAACAACCGTCCTACTTTGATTGTGTATTTTATTTCTGCCAAAAGGTTCAAATGTAATGAAAATAAAATGTTCAATGAGCATAACACAGATTTTCCAGAAGAAACAGGCACATTTAACTTGTTTTGAAAGATGGATGAGCACTATTAATTTTGATATATTCTATATATATCTTCTCACTTGACAATTGCTATTTAAAGGTTTTGTTCTAGGTTATTGCTGCACTTATGTTGTAGAGTCATTTTACACCAATGCATGGATCAGTAACTTAATTATAAATAAGTGGCTTTAAGCCAAATGTAATGGAAATAATGTTTTCTTACCCAGAGTCTGCTTAGTCTCAGATGTGGTAACGATCTGGCGGCGTGGTGTGTGTTCCACTTCCATTTGCCACACAGAAGCAGAACATCCTGAGGTGTTGAACTTGTGAGGGTGTTGCTTTAGGTCATGTTGCAGAAGCCATGTGGTTTGGTGCATCGCCGTCTGAAAGTCACCACAGGCAGTGCCTGTGCCAGCCGGGGTGTTTTCAGAAGCTATGGCTCTGCCACAGGAGTTACAATGAACATCTGCCTAAATTTGAGCAAAATGTAGATCAAAATTAGAGGGAAATTATAAACAGGGCTGTAAACTGTACTGTTCATCTACACTGATGAAAGCTTTGTTACTCATATCTCTAACCCATATCAAGAGTATCTGCATTTAATACTTAGTTTTGATCAATTATGAGACCACGATTGTAACTTCTTAGCCACTCATGCCTGTTGACATTCGCCTCCGTGCGAAGGGCTGTCTCTGTTCATTAACATTGCAAAAAGGGGGCCCAGGCAGTGGTTGAAGAGACGGAGGCGGTTGTGCTGACTGCATCCGCAGACCTCGGCTACACTCCCCGAGTAGATTTGCACCCAGGAAAAACATTCCCTGCCTGGCTGGGACTGCTCTGGAGTAATACCCAATTCAGTGCGAGTGAGGAGTCATAACTTTGGGTTTGCAGCCATAAAGCAGTGCCTCAGGCCCCTTGCAGAAACTCTTCTCCATTGAAATCCAATGAAGATTAACAATATAAATCCAGACTTCCCCGTGGTCGCATGCCAGAGGCAGCACATAAGGTGCTGAGAATGATGTATAGTGTTAGATTTGCCTTCGATCCTTGTTTGCTCTACCTCCGTTTGTCTTTGGTTCCCTGACTAATTGCCAGCTTATTAAATCAAAAATGAGTTGGGAGTGCCATGCTGGGAGGAAGCAGAAGACCGATGTCTCTTCTTACCTGAAGGCGGGTGGTGCAGAGCTGGTGTCGGGCATGTTCCCAGGAGAAAACCACCTGCAGATGCACAGCATCAAAAGGGCTCAGCAAAGCCGTCATAAACTGATTGCTTGAGATGAATACTGGGGGGGCGAGGATTTAGAGCTGCTGTGCACAGCTATTCAGAGATGTCTGCCTAGCCTAGAAGAGTAAAAAGGGATGCTGGTATAAAATATTGTCGGGTATTATTTTTACGCTTTATTCTTAAGCAGAAGAAGTGATAGGTATTGTTCAGCCTGAGCCCTTTGATGCATACTATTGTTAACATTAATTTTAAATCCTTTCAAAACCATCTTCAAAATGTCTATTAAAATATTTAATTGCAAGGTGCTTTTTCTTCTTTTCTTGCTTCATCACTCTCAAGTATATTGTTCTTTATCTCAGAAAATGAAGCACTTGTGACTTTGACAGCCCATGCAGGGAAGGGAGACGATCAAAGAGTGCAAGAGGGTAACAGCAGCAAATCATTCAGAGCCCTGAGTTTGGGAGGTTAACTTTTGTTTATTAGAGGATTTGTAGGGCTTGGAAAAGAAACTGACTGCTTGTAATTCAGAATTAGTACCTGAAAGCTTCAAGTTATCTTTATCGATTGTAGTTGTTGTCCTCAGCATACCAGCAGAGGGGGAAGGAGCAGAAATACTTACTGGCGTCTAACCTGAAGGAGATTCTCCAAGCTACGAAGGGTGTTTAAGTACCTGCCTGTCATTGACTTTTAATGGGAAATAAAGACTGTGCTGCTGCTTGGGGCTTTCAGAATTTCCCCTCGTACATTTATTCCAGTTTTCCCCTTTCCACACTCATTGGATTGATTCTAAAAGCTGTGGAACGCCCTTGCCTGGAGAGTTTAATCATGGGGCTTTATGAACCAAAGGGCCTGAGGTTGGCGGCCAAGGGGAACTTGGGCAGCTCTGGAGAGTCAGGGACTCAGTCGTCGCGTGGAGCTCGTGCAGGAGATGTGTGCCACGGCCATGTAAGGCACCTCGTGACACCTGGTGCATCGCTTACGGCCAGTGCTGAGGCCAGCAGATCCATGCAGAAAAACCTCCTGCTTTCTGCTGCAAAGAGAAGGTCCTAGGAGCAAAAAACCCCTGTTGTCACTCACGGGATATGAATACCTGTGGATCTGAATCCCACCTTCTGCCCTGCCGCCCAAGGCTACTAAGGGCTTGCATGTGTGGGGATAACCTTCCCTGTGGCTGGCTGAAGGGTTTCTCACCGCAGAGAGAAGAGGAAAGGCTCTGTCCTCAGTGCAGTTCTGATTGCTGGGGAAGAATTGGTGGAGAATTGAAGGTAGATGGGAAATTAGGAGAGACTGACTGTGAAATGACAGAGGCTACTCCTGTAGGAAAGGAAGAAGCACGGGCAGCAATGTAAGCGTGATAAGCTCTGGAGAAGGTGACCTCAGCAGAGGCAGGGAGCTGGGAGGTAGAATCCCTTGGGATGGTGGTCTAAGGGATGGGAAGGGGCAGATTTCTGGGAGAGACCCGATACAAACACAGCAGCCGAGCATCCTCCTGCACAGGGCTGGTAGGAATATAGTAAAAACCGTTAGGGCATAGTCAGGAGCTCCTTTAGGACTTGAAAACCTGAAGAAGTGGTACAAAAGCAGAGGCACTTGACAAGAAATGAAGGTGAAGGCATAGCACAGGTGTATAATGATAAAATGAAAAGCCTAAGGCAAAAAATGTGTTTAATTTAGCAAGTGAGATGAAAAGCAGGAGGAAGTAGTGCTATAAATACATTAGAAATAAGAAGATAGGAGCGGAAATACAGATCTAGTACTTGACAGAGAAGTGGCTGCTTACAGAAGTGTCTAAAATGCCCTGATAACCTGGTTAATTTTGACCAGAGTGTAGACTAAGGGGCCAGAACAGAGAACAAACAGGCAAGGGTTTATTTGGATCTGTAGATAGGTCAGGATGCAGGATCTAAGGAGATTCTCCTTAGAATTAGAAAGAATTAATCAAAACTTTTTGAATAAGGAGCAATTAACAGCTTGTGGAACTCAGAGGAGGTCTCAGAACTATCAAAATGCAAATACAGATCCTAAATATAAAAGGAAAAAATACAGTCTGGTGTATTATTGACTAAAAAGCCTAACGAGTTCTTGGAAAGGCTCTGAAATTAATTAATGAAAAAAATCAATCCATAACACTTGGAAGAGGTGACTAAAATCGAAACAAAACAAGCATCATGGATTTGTCAAAAACATGTCAGATTAGTCTAATTAACTGACCCGGTGGGTAAAAGGGGAACAAATAGCTATGACATACTTGGACTTCTGTCTTTCCCGGTGGGCTAGAGAGACACGTCTAGGTGTAAGATGCACATATAGCTGTGTGAGAAATTTGTTTTAAGTAGTAGCTATCATTATTTGTCTGCAAACCTGGGAGAGCCTTTTAAGTGAGAGTCCCAAAGTGACCTGTCTTGCTCTCGGGTCTGTTCTCTATTTTAATTAGTGATTTGTATGATGGAGAACTTGTAAAATTTGCAGATGACATGGAGCAGGGAGGGATCGCAGGAACTCTGGAGGACAGAATTGAAATAAAAAATGGTTTGAAAAACTAGGGAGATGTTTCTGAAAACCCCAGGCTGAAATGCAGTGAAGTAAGTACGGAGCAGTGTGGGGTCGGCGGGGGAGTAAGTGGGAAAGACAGAAAAGGACTTGGGGGTTTGGAGTGGCCGACAAATTAAGCGCGAGTAAAAAGTGCAAAGCCCTTGTCAAGGAGGGAAACTCCATCTGGAGTGTATTAACAGAAGGGTCACGGGAGAAGAGACCCGGGAAGCCGTCCTGCTCTGCCCTGCTCTGCTCTGCCCGCGGGCGACTCCAGCCTGGCTGCGTGCTCCGGCGGGGGGAATGCAGCTGAAACAGGGTATGTCTTCTGCTCTCTTTTGTTATTTCATCGGTTTAACTTATCGGAAGTCTGGACAAGGAGAGATTTCTTTACCATCATGGGAAAGTTTGTGACAAAGATTCATCTTACAAAGTGATAGCTAAATCAGCTTCAGGAAGATGTGCTGCTGTGTATAATGTGCAGCATCAGAACATGGGCAAACAAACCCAACAAACTGCAAGCAAAACCAAGGGATCAAAATAAAGCTAGTTAGTAAAATCTCTTAATTAACTTTAACCTGCTATAACTAATAATTCATTACAACTTTAACCTGTCTGTGACTGCAGTTTTTGCTCCATTTCAAAGCAAAGCCTGTCGTCATCACTGGTAACACAATGTACAACAACTAGCAACAAAAATTAGCATCTTGGCAGGGTGATATGTATTCATCCAGAAAATAAAAGGGGTGTCATTTGCACCATCTGCTGCACATGAATCAGGAGAGAGGAGAACAGCTGAAACCTGGAGATGTCAATATTGAAATGCTACTGGGAGGTGAAACGGTGGCCAAGTAAACAGAGGGGCTGCCTGGCCAGCGGGCTTGGGACGGCGAGGAGACGTGATCAGGCATGGCCAGAAATGTTTTCCAAACATTTTCCTTCTCACTTGCCTTTCTTCCTTTCCACATTTTAGAACCATTAACTTAGGGGTGTTGTAGAGGGTGGAGGTGTCAGTGCGATACTTCCTTCAGCACCAACTTTTCAGGGCTCGGAGGGACAAGTGCTGCGCTGGGGCTGGTTTGTGCCCTCCAGAGCTGGGCATAAAGACGGTGTAAGGGGTTTAATTTCTGCCCCCAGGGCAGGATGAAACTGTGGCAGAGGAAGAAGTATCAGACCGGTGTGGCTGTTTGGGTTCAGTTGTCTGTATTGCACGTTTGTGTGTTTGCATATAAAGGAAATACAAAACACATGCCTGTACGCGACTGAAACGGCGCGGGTACGTGCATACTTTGGGACAGCCCCGCTGTGTGTGCAAAACGTGAATGTTTCTGTGCGTACAGCCAGGAGAGCATGGCTCGCCGTACAGGGAGCCGCAGCCGTCGTCTTACTGAGCTGTGTTTTCTTAATGAGTGCCAAAAAGGTGATGGCAGATGTGGGCTGGGAAGCATTCACGGGCTGTGCATGTGTCGGTGTTCCCGGGCTGGGAAGGAGGCAGAATGCGAGTGGCGTGGCGTGATGTGACGTGGTGTGGCGTGGTGCAACGTGGCGTGGCGTGACGTGACGTGACGTGCCGCCCCGCTTGCTGCCTGCAGCCAGGCTGCCTAATCACCTTAATAAACTGATCAAGCACGCACTTCTATCTTAGCTCCCAAAAGCTTTCCCTGGCCAAGTTGCTTAGAAATCTCTGTGCTTCCAGCCCAAACCTACTGAGGGCCAATTTATATTTACCCGTTCTTAGCCAATATTGTCGCAGGATTCTGCTCCCATCCCAGGGCTCATCCCTGGCGTGTTTGCAAAGAACAAACATTTCACCCGGAGCCGTCTTTTCTCTGGCTAAACAAGCCAAGTCGCATTACGCTTCTGTGTTGTCTTTAGGTACCGGGCTAGGTTCTTTCAATCTTACTTACATGAAATAGAACTTTACTGCACAGTTGGCTCTTTTAATGTCAACGGGACATTCCCAGGGAGAAGTAAGTAATCAATAGGTCTGCTCCAAAGCCCCCAAAGTCAATAGGAATTTTGTTTTTGCATCATTGCATTCTGGTCTGAACCCAGGCAGGGTGGTGATGGGAGGAGCTGGATTTGAGGGTTTGTAAATGCAGTTCTCACAGACGCTGAATTCACGTGGGTGAAATTGAGCTTGGAGGAAAACAGATGAAGCTCTGGCATTTTGAAATGTAATGCCATTTTCTAATAGTAAGTGGCTAGCTGAGTTTTGGGCAGGCTCTGGAAGAAGGCATGCCTTCATAATCCTGTCAGAAGGGTGAATACCCAGCTGCAGATCCCCATGGCCCCAGGAGCAGCCCTTCTCACAAAAAAATTACTTTTTAGGTGTAGCTGATACCTGCTTCTCGCTTGAACTTCTGGCTATGCAAGCTATGGTGAGAGGCAGTGGGCTGGCGACCTCTCTTCTTCCTCTGCGAGCGTGAGGAACTGTAGAAAATGAGTTGGAGACCGGGGAGATGTTTCTCCAGCTCCGGGACAGAAAACCCAGCTGCAGAGAGGAGGCTTTGAAAGTGAGAAAAGCCCCACGCGAGCACTGCTTCACCAGGGTTCGCATCCGCAGCAGCCGGGGGCTGTCAGGCGCAGCCCTCGCCTGCCTCACCTTTTGCAGCACACCTTGCAGCGCGTCACCCCGTCCTGCTCGCCGCGGGAGGCTGGCTTCAACACGTGCTGGCGTCAGACCAGATTCTTCCTTCCTAGCCTGTTTGACCCTCTGAAGAGCTGTCTTTCCTCTGCCAACCGTGGGAGAGGGGGTACGTGAAACTTGGCAAATCATGAAATCTATGAAAAATGGAATTTCAGTCAGATGACTGATGGAAACAACTTTTAAAAAATGTTAAATCCTTGGTGCTGACATTTGCAGCAGAGAACTTCTTGCCTTGATGCTTTGAAGTGACGCTTTTCTTCCTAAATACTGCCTTCTGTTTTTATAGTGAGAGCATGGTAACAGCCAACTGACCCGAAAATGAAGGAGAGAAGAAGTGATCTCATGTGGAATGAAATGTTTTATTTGATTGAAACACTGAAGCCACAAGATTTCTTTTTGTGTTTGGCACGAACCAAGTAGGCTTCAGACGTTGAACCCAGCAGGACGAGCCCTTCTCAGCCAGCGCTCGTCTGCGCGCCCGCCCAAGTGCTGACATCCAGCCCCACGCGTGCACAGGGACCTTGTCTTCCTCCGCTCCGGTAATGTTCTTTCCACACCTTGGACTGTACCGCAATAAATTCGTAGCAATATTTGGGTTTACTGGAGGAACGCACATGTCGACCTGGGTGGGTACTGCCTGGCCCTTTGAGGCTGCCCGTGCGCGGTGCGGCGTGCTGCGCTCCTGCCGGCTGAGCATCCCGAATCCCTGCAGTGTCACACGCTGCTCCCTGATGGACGGGGCATTGCAATGGGGAGGAGCGGGTGAGCTTTGTACCTCTGGGATAAAATGTGAGTTACACAAACACTCTTGTATTTCATTGTCAAATAATTACCTCTTACACAGACAAAATCACCTCTGATTGAAAGCTAGAAAGACAAATGGTAACTGGAGGTTGGTGTAATTTTTTTACCAGTTCACTGAACCATTTAAAACAGGTATTTACTTCTGCGTTATCATAAATTGTTATATACGGTGAAGGGGCCAGGCTGTGGGGTTGAATGATTAAAGGTGAAAGCTGGGACTGCTTCACATTGAAACTTGACATCCAGTAGAATATTTATTTTTATTCAGTGCTGTTGGTATTGATATTATTGTTCCTGTTCAAAGTTTCCTCCTGAGGAAACCCATAGCGTGAGGAGATGTGTGCCAGGACATTTATTTAATGCTGAAGTTGGGAATGGGGCAGGCTTCCTCTGCCGGGGGCCATCCCTGGGCTCCCGGTGAAGGGCTGAGTTGTGGCTCTGCATGCGGGGTCTCTGGAGACGGGGAAGGATTGGGCAGGGTGTCTCCAAGGGGGAAAAGTGACGAGAGATGCCTTGCAGCTTGGCCTCCACCCCAGACCCCACCTCAGCCGCCAGTACTTGTTGAGGGATGAAGACGCAGGACGAAAATGTACGAATGTAATGAAAATTGGCATGGCTTCGTTTTTCCTGTTGTAAGGAGAATTTAATTTCTCAGGCAGGTGGCAAGGTGATGTTGGTGAACTAGAAACCGACGTGATAAAAGTGACCTTGTAAACAAAAAAAAAAAGCTGCTCAAAGCAAATGCCGGTGAGTTGCAATTTCCCCCACGAGAGTCGACCCCACTCCGCCTGGTGCGGGCACGGCTGCGGTAAGGGGCTGAGCCCTGCGCCCCAGCGCTGCCAGCGCCGGCTGGGCGTCCCGCTCCCCTCCTGCCTCCTGCGCGTCTGGTGCAGGTTTGGTGGCATCACGATGCCTTCGTTTTAAATGTTAGAATAGACTGGCCAGTGAAACGTAAAATACAGCAAAGACTATCAGTTTGAAAACTTAGAGCTGCAGCTGATACAAGCGGTCAGGTGCATTGACTTCAGTGACCGTTTATTCCGGAGGAATAAACCTGGTGGTAGGCTTTAAATCGCTTTTTGTAAGTCAGAGAAGTTGGGAGGCACGTGGAGGGAGGGCTATTTGTTTTCCAGGTGCCTCAGTGAGAGCATTTCTTACGGAAGGAGGTCTTGACACCGGCTAACTGGAAACGGTAGCCTGCGTTTTGCTGCTCTCTCTCCCTATTTCCCTACTCACGTCCTCACAGCTTGCTTTGTGTGTACCTGTGTTGTGTTAATCCTGCAAGTATTCTGATGTAAATCCGGAATTTTACTTGATTAAGAAGTGTCCCTTTCAGACGTTTCTGATGTAGGCCCCTTGCCCGGTAATCAGGGGATCTAGCGTCCAGAGCACAGCTACCGTTCCTGACAGCGAATGTCAGCTGAGGGCAACGCGCGTGGTCGGTGGAAGAAGCAGGAGCACTCATGTTTGCAATGGGTTGCAATTCTTACGCCGAGCAGCAAAAGGTAGATGCTTCCGTGGGACTTCAGGCGTCGTGGCACTAAGCCGCGTCTTGTCACACGGGAGTCGGTCCCGTGCTCTGGATCCAGGGCACGGGGACTAATCCTGCTTCCCAAACTCCCCAAAACATTCCTGACGCTGCCAGTTCTCGTGGCTGGTGCTGTCCTCAGGGATGTCAGACCCTCAGCCTCCCGGGCTGCTCCTTTCCTCGGGTCTCGTGGCTGTCTGTATGCTTTTAGGCCTTAATTATCTTACGGTAAGAAAGTAATGAGTTCATGCAGTTGCTAATAGGGGCACCATAATATTTACCCTCTTTAGCAGTAGATATATTGCAAAGTCCTCAACCGTGCTAATTTTTCACAGGGAGAATATTACATTATGCAGGTTCTGGAATCTGCAATGAATACATTTAAAGTCATTACTTATGCACAGTCCCCATCAGCCCACCGAGTTGATTATTGCTATTATTGTGACACTAATGTTTCTGTCAAATTTCAGTTTACTCGGTTTCAAATTCCAATTCAGGATTAGCATAGATGTTTCCTTGCCTTTGATTGAAAGTGACAACTCGTGTGAAAATTGCTTTCAAAATTCTGGTTTTGTGAATGTTATCTTGCAACACTTTATAAAATATACCGCTGTAGGCTTATAGAAATCTGCACATATTAAAAAAAAAAGGTAATGGGTTGATTTTTAAAACAGAAAACGGATAACCTGCAGTTTTACCTACCTGTCAAGATAACCTGAGTACTTCACCCAGATACAATGGGACGGTAGTCAGCGGCACTTTAATATTAAATATTGATGTTATTACAGAAGATTTGATTTGGTGTTATCGCAGAATATTCGACTTTTTCCTTTATTATTCATTGCGTCCCCATGTTTAGTAGTTTCTCCCGTGATTACAGCTTCTGTACGTGGGCAGGTTTGATGCGACTGGCAAAGCCTGGCTTCCCTGGTCTGAGAAAAAGTGATGGGGAACGTGGAAGTTATCTGAAAGGGGGAATTTCAAAGGCATCGGGGCTGAAGAGATGGGGACGGCGGGGTGCCCCCATGGCCATTTCTCCAGCTTCGTTTTCCACATCCTTCGCAGTTTGGATCAAGGCGCCCACGGCAGCTGAAGGTGCCGGCAGTCCAGTGGTGACCGCCCGGCAGGGCCACGGTGCCGGGCACAGCTGCGGCATCAATCAGTGCCAAGCACGGCATGGGGGACCTCCGCCGGCGCATCCCTTCAGCCGCCGCGGGGCCTGGCACGGCTCCTCCTTGCAGGGGTGCACCCGCACCCGGGCACTGTCCCGCAGTGGGAGGCTCTAGCAACATGCCCCCTTCTTAGCTCAAGTCGGCTACTGTAAATGTCAAGAAGAGGAAGAGGTTTCTGCTAAATTATTTTCATTATTATAATTCTGAATACGTTAATATCCGCAAAACAGTGTCTCCGAGATGATGAATTGGACATTGAGAAATTAATCCCACGCAGAGTATTCTCCAGCAACAAATTGTAACTGTCATAAGCACAGCCCCCAAAATATTTTCTGTCAGTTCACGTTGTAATTTATGTTGAAGACATTTAATGCTGATGAAAATGTCATTGTAATAGATTATATCGCTGCTTATCATCCCGGCTTCTCATATGAAGAACACATCCTATGATAATTTAGATGATGTGAACGCTTGAGCACACGCACCGAGTACCCCTCGAAAGGCTGTGTCGTAGCCCAAAGAGGAGGTTTCTATGTAAAAATCCCATCAAAGCTTAGCAACTGAAGATCCAGGTGAAGCGAGTTGTTTCGGTGCGGGGTTATACTTGTTTAACGAGGCTTTGAAAACCTGGGAGCTGCCAGAAGTGCAGGACTTCTGCAGGCACAACAGGCACGCGGGTGGTGGGAGGCAGAGGACCTCGTCCTCCTCTGCGCCGGTTTGTCCCGGCGCCCAGGTCTGTCCACACTGGAGACCAGGAGGTCTGCCTGCCTCGCTGGTGGCAGTTCTCACGGTTTTACCGAGCTGCCGAGGCACTTGGCGTGGACTTCAGCTCCGGCAATGGCATACTCTGTAGTTACAAAGTTCGGGACGGTGGTGTTGAGGCTGGAGAGCTTTCTCACAAGCCTCGAGTCTGACCTCTTGCAAATTAAGTTACAAAATTCTCCCAAATTTCTGAATCAAAACTATAATTCTCTTTGGCCAGAAATTTAAAGGGAATCAATAAAAAGATACAAAGCAATTCAAACCTGCAGCGTTCCTTTTGAGTGGTTCCTGTGGTGCATACCCCTCCCTGGTAAAAGCGAGTGCCTATTTCTATTCTGGTTTGGTTTAGTTTCTGGTCCCCTGTGCCTTGTTATGTTTTTTACTTTGATTTTAAAAGCTACCTATCCTCAGAAATGCCTATTCTGTGTAGATTCTGGGCTCATCTGTCTCCTGGATAAAGTGAGTAGACTGAGATTCTCAAGTCATAAGTCTTGAATAATTTTTTGTAACTCATTTCCTAAGTTGTCTTCTGTGGTTGTCCTTCAGATTGCATTGGGGAATAGGCCCCTGCATCCCGCAGGCTCGGCGGCTGGTGTGCTGGCGAGATGCCGGATGGGTTTGCTGTTGGTGCGATGCGAGCCGGCGCGCTGCCCTTGGCTGCAGCGGGCTGTCCCGGGCAGAGCCGTTGTCCCGCACGCTGCCGGGCGGTCAGCTTGCACTACGCACGCGGGGTCCTGGTGGCGCAGCATCGGCCCGCGTTGCCACGCGGTACCGCGCTCCGTAACGTGCCGTGCCATATGCCAAGTACAAATGGCGAGCTGTAAAGGCGACGGAAGTTGTTCCGAGCACATCTATGCTTTTAGCTAAGCAGGTGTCCAGAGAGGTTGTTCCAAGTGTAAACAGATAATGTAACGTAGCAGGCAGGAAAACACAGGTGCAGGCAGAACCATTTTTGCCTTTTTAGAAAATCTTTGAAATGGCAGAAGTGCAATGAGGTAAAGGATGGCCAGCATTAGTTTTACATTTTACAGTTTGTGGAAAAAGGAGTAAGAATGCAGAGTGTGACTCACGAGGCTAAGACAGCATTATTTTCTTCCTCCATCTGTGGTTTGTTTTTTTTTTTTTCTTTATGGGGGAACTTGCTGTCTCCGGGTAATTGTGCAGCCCTTCCTGCCTGTGTGCCCAGACTTAACAACACCCTCTGCGTGGATGCTCTCAGTTTTGCAGCATGGACTCGGGAGGTGGTCTGCTGCTTCCCCTTCTCCCTGAGAGGGTCCCCGGTATATTGCTTATCCTCACTTCGTGACTCGGTCAGCCATTAGGGTTGAGCCAAACCTCTCAGTAGCCGGTTCACTGAACTGTCCCCCATGTATGAGGACCCCCTGTCACTGTGTTCTCAGCGCTGCTCAATACAGTGGCAGAAAACACTCAGCGTAGAGAGCACCCCTTTCCTTTCTGCATAGTTTATGGCACCGCCAGGAAAAAACTAATAATGATTATTAATTATAAACACATTTTTCTGTCACTTAAATAATTCATAAGCTTCTTTCTCGTAATTAGCTCAAACCGGCGGCAGGACTGGATCTGCCAGACTCACAACAGTAATAGTTTTTGTACACACACCGGTGTCCGGAGGGGTCTGTGTCTTATGTGGGGCAACCCACTCCAAGTTCTGTGCCTGTATTAACGCGTGGTGCCTAAATATCTGCTTAGCAGTAGTAGAGAAATAGCTCCACAGCTTTATAGTTGGGCAAAGTATTTTCAGTGCTTGTAAATAAAAAAAAAAAAAAAAACCAAACAAATTTTTCAGAAGACTTTCACACTTCCCAGCCAGCAGCTGCGAATGCTCTCACCAGGTTCAAAGGAACATGTCTGAGTGCTTGGCTGAGTGAAATCTTCATCTCAAGTACATGACATGCCCAAGGAGAGGTCTGCGGAGATGTGAATAATTACCCTCACAATTAGTTCAAAGCGTTTCTGTGTGCTTTCTGGCAAGGACGTTTCCAGCATAATCTGTGCAGCTCTCCTCTCATCTCCAACCGTGGAACTCAAACCCTTTAGCTGTTCTTCTGTGGGCTGAGGGGGGAAAACAGCGATGCTTTGGGCTTTGCTTGGTGGTAGATGCAGCTAGAGGTGCTCCAGGGCTCAAAACAGCGCGTGTGTTTGCAACGGCAAGTTTTTTCCATTTTCTGTTGTGTTCACCATTTTTTTCCCAGTGTACCCTGGTTTCTTTGTTTCTTCCTTTCAGACTTGGATTTGTTTTCCTTTCAGTTGTAGATCACTGAAACTTTCTCTGGCTAAATTTTAGCAACCTTGAAATTTGGCTGAACCTTTGTTTTACTTTGGCTTCTCATTCTGGATCCTGTTTGTAAGGTCAGTTCCTCCCAGCACAGCAAAAATTGCTTTCCTTAATAGATTTAATTGCCCACGTTTATTTTTGGTTCCACTACTTTTTACTCAAGCTGGACTAATTTGAAGTATTCTAACAGTGTCTCTGCACGTATAGATTTGACATACCGAATGACAAAACCCATTAGGACATTATATCCCCTCTGAAACTGAAACACATACAGTTCTACCAGTAATTCTGTTTCACGAGGAGCATGTTCTCTTACAGCAGACACATAGCAGATGGTCGAAGCTATAGAGCAGACAATGTCCAGCCAAGTCTAGGTCCCGGGTAACCTTGATGAATCGTCTCGTCCATCTCCAGCTGAGCAGAGGTCAAGGGGATCCTTTCTCCTACGGGAACAGCTTCCTTCTCAGTTAACCTGCGCCGATGTGGCATAAAAGCAGAACTCCATCGAAGAGGTGGGGATGGGCGAGGGATGAATGAGCTGGGAAAGGCATGGAAGTTCTGGTGCGGGTACAGCTTGAAGTTTGCCTGAAAAACTTGAATTCCTAACCTGTCCCCCTGCCCCCCCAAATAAGAGATAATTTTGCACAATGAAGCTTTTTATGAGATTTTAAATTATCCTCCTGGGCCAGAAAACAATGCAAGCCCAGCTCTATTGTGATAAATTGTCATTGCCCCAGTCACTAATCAAATGGGATTTATAATTAGGGGTTTCTTGAGTTAACTATTAGAGGTGAAGCTGAATCCTTTAAACTGACTGGCAGTTTGTCACTAGAGATCTTCCTGCTGGTGAAATGGCACGTGTGGGATGCACACGTATGAATGTTTGCTTCCAGAAGCATCACTGACTGCAGCAGTTTAGCAAGTGGTGTGCTGGAATGGGCTTTTAGGAATACAACAATGATATTTCTCTTATTCTCCATCATGAGTTGCCCTGTGTTCTTACCATCTTTAATGTGCCTCTAATGTGCTTTGATTTTATTGATATAAACCTAATGAATGGCGCATGATTTGTGTAGAAGAGGAGAATAATCTCTGTCCCTTCCTCTTTGTCTGATTCAGCGTTACGATGCTTTAGTGACAGATCATTAACCCACTTCAGCAGATGCTGCAGAAGCAGAGAACCAAAACCCATCAGCTACCCCCGCGCCCCGCTGTCAAACAGCCAGCAACAAACGGGCGTAGGCAGGATGGGGGCGAGAAATCCACGGGCTGCGGACTGTGCAGGCCAGCGTCAGAAACCCCGCTGTCAGCAATAGCCTCGCAATCGAGGTGTTTGTAAATGTACTTTACAAATGCAAATAGTTGACGTTGGCTTCTTTGCCTGTTTTTCAGTGGTCTGTGTTCAGGAAAGGCTTTGCACCAAATCCTTGGCTTTTATTTGCACAGTAGGAGTGACAGGGAGAGCGGTTTGATGCTCGTACGTGGAGAAAGGAAAAGCCACCAAGACACCTGAATTTAGAGGTGGAAATCAGGGCATTAACACAAAGGTTGCATCAGTTTCCCAAGGTTCGAGCTGACATTTGCAGCCGTTCAGAATCGTACGGCAAGCTCAGCAGGCCCCCATCATGGACTGCATGTGACACATCAGTTACATTTTGCAGGATGCCCAAGCCGTATTCCTTCAGGCTTTGTGCCTGCCGGTCAGTTTGGCTTGTCAAAATTGTCAATAAAAAATTCAGGCTGGTGGGAGCAAAGTTAAAATATTTGTGTTGCCTGAACCGACAGACATGCTGTGTCTTCACCTAACTGGTGTTCAAAAGAATAGCAGGTCTTTCAGAACATCCAGAAATGGTGATGCCAGAGGGTCCGGACTGTACAGCTTGCTGCTACCTTGAGGCTGATACTGATAAGTAATTTTTTTTTTTTTAAATGGTAAAAAAAAGCATTTTTCATTGGGATGGTCTACGAGCATTTGTACTGGCAGAGCTTTTTCCTAGCAGTTTTCGAGAACCATATGTTCCCAGCATTTCTGCTCTTGACATCACCCGAGGCTGGGGCTTCCTTCCCAGCTTCCCTGGCAGGCTGCGTGAAGTTACCACACCAACAAATGTGCAGGCATGTTAAATGTTACTTTTTGAGCCATCTCTCCGAGCGCTCTGTGGTTGTTACTAATAATCTCGTATTATTTCGTGATGGAGTGTCACAGAGGACATGCAAGGAGTACTGGGCAGCAAAAGGGCCAATTCAGCTACCATGCTTTTTAAAGTCCAAATAAGCCAGGCCAAGAGTCCCGGGCTTGGCGCAGGGACCAGTCTAATTGCAATTAGCGTTTTATCTGGCCTATTGATTCAACCAAATTTCTGGCATCCGTGTTTGGACACTCTTTAATTTGCAAACAGATGCCTCCACCAGCTGCTTTCCCTGTGCAGATGTCTCCACCCCGGAACAGTGACGGAGAGGTCCTGCTTCTAAAAGCTGGGAAGCTTCGTTATTGACAACTGGAATCGGGGTTGAAGACGGGTCTGTGAGGCCAATAAATCCTACTTCTATTACTTGTGTTACATTCAAACACCCTGTTTTGCTGATGCACTGGTAGCATGCATTTTTAAGAATTCTCTTGCTCTTCAGTCTTGGTTGTGAGTTTAGGTGAAATGAAGACTTAAATTAGTTATTCCTTTCTACTTTACTGATACATTTCCTTTTTAAAATTTACTTACACGTGATAAGACATCACATTTGCATCTGATGGATTTTCTAATTGGTAATTTTTTTCTCTTAAATCAAACAGTTATATTCTTGTCGTCCAACTACAGCCATAAGCAGGTCTTCACAACCTGAAGTATCGCTGGTTAGTGACATTTCTATTTACAGATTAAAATCCTCACTTCAGATATAAACGCATCTGCCTTGTAAAACCATTCCAGTGATTTTTGCTAAGCATCATTTTCAACTTCTGTGACTACAAACATGTTGCATTTAATTCCTTCCAGATCTTTCCAAGTAGACAGCTGTACAATAATAGTGGTGATGAAGTTTTGCATACTGTGAAATTATTACTATTTTTGCCTGTCTCTCTGCAAGGTTTTCTTCTGCAGTCACTATGAATAATCTGTGAAGTCTGTACTTTAAATAAAAGAGGTCATTCTGCTTTCCTGCCAACATAAACAGGAGTATGATTTGCATGTCTAAATAAACAAATCTGTTATGCATAATAACTCCTGTCAAACAATGCATTGCCTGTTCCGATTTTCAGCTAGCAGTTGCAGGATAAATTTATTGATCAGTTGAGAGCTCCATCCTGCAAAGGTGTCGGGATTTGAAGTCTCCGCTGACTTTTGCTGGAGATCTGAAAGCTGACGAAGAAGAGCGAAGGTCTCTGTTCAGTATAGCAGCCGACCTCTGGGCACCCCTAATAGCACCCTCCTGCCTTGGAAAACCTGTGAAGGTCGGCAAGCTGGGGAGGGATTGGCAGCCCTGGGTCGTACGCAGCCGGCGTTGCGGTGTCCGCCTGGGCGGGAGGAGCAAGCTGATGCTCTCGGTGCAGGTGATGGGAAGGGGGGAAGGAGACGCGGGTGCAGCAGGACAGGCCAGCAGGAGGGTCGGGGTGCGAGGGCTCAGCGCAGAGAGGACAAGGGGTGCTCACGCCGCCGGAGGTTCCACCTGCACCGAGATGGCGAGGCTGCGCGAGCTCGCCACGCTGCTCCCGGCCCTGCCTGCTACGGCACTGGTGGTGACTCCGTCAAAAGGGATTGTGAAACCCTGGAGCGCCACGGGAGACAGGCAGAGGACATGAGTGGAAGTGACAGCGTGCTTCAGCACGGCGGGGAATTCGTTTGACTGTAGTTTTTTTTTTTTCCATTGTAACATTTCTTTATTGAAAGGAATATAAGCAAAAAATAAAAATCCCTGCTAAGTCAAGGGCACATTCAGCCATCGCTTTCACCAGCTGAGTGTTACCTTAGGCCAGGGTAAGGCTGGTGAAGAGCTGCGTATCTTCTCTAGAAATAACCCTGAAATAGGAAGAAACTATTTTACATGCCTATTCCCTTGTGCCTTTCCAGATATTCAGGGATATTCACGCCGTTTTGTCATTTATCAGCCTAGAAACTGGGTATTCATTTAAAGTAAACTAGGGAACCTCTGCTGCAGTGTTTTCGTGTCGAGATGGGACTTCTGTAGGCTTCATTGTCATGCAGTGTGTGGTACTGCAAAGGAAAAGAGGAGCATGAAGAAATTACCCAGTGAAACAGAAGAAACCCTTTTATTCCCATCAGTTTTGATTGAAGGTGGGAGGCAGTGGAAGCAACACAGTAAAAGCTAATTCAAAATATTGCTGCAGATGATAACTCCCGGCTTCATTTTTCTGCAGAGGTAATATATCCTCTTAAAATAAATAAATATTTCTAAAATCTTAGCCTGGTTTACGGGCAGACAGCAAATGGAGTGGAGGTCTGGCTGAGCTGAACAGTCTGGAGAAAACTACAGCAGACGAGAGCGTGCCTTTGCAGATGAGCTGTGGTTGGTTTAAATTTTCACATTTGAAAAATATCAATCTGGCAGGCAAAAAGTTGTCAGAAGGCAAAAATTCCCATTTATTCCGCAAATGTTGACTTTGGAAACTATTGCCCAAATGGCAGGCTTGGCAGAAAGGGCCGGGGGTTGGCGCACACCAGCAGCCGTGTCTGGGCTGACCTCCCTGGGGCAGAACTTCCATTTCCGAGGAGGGAGTCTGATGATCCTTCCTAAGGAGACAGTTGGTAACTGATGAAGACATGATCCTTTTTCCATTTTTTCCCTACTGATGTATGGAATTCGGCTGCAACTCCTAAGAGAAACAGATGACTTCTAGACGATGGAGTAACAAATGGAAAATGACATCCCTTTTTGTCTACTGCATCCTTCCTGCAGTCTCCTCTTGATTAAATGGCAGTCTTGTTGTGTCACCCAATATAACACAGATCTTCTTTATCTTGTCGTTTTATGCTACAGAAGGGTGACTGGCAATCCCTTTGAAGTGCTCGGTTATTTGGAATGAAATGTCATCAGACTGCATGCGTGTTTTATATGGAAAAACAGCTTTGGGGAAGTTTCCCCTGAGCTTCACATAACAGGAGAAGGAAAAAGGGGATCATGAAAGGTTCCAGGCAGCCCCCTCGGTGGAGACGTCCCGGGGGGTGTGGAGACCCACCGCACAGCCGCTCTGCACCGGAGCAGGGTGCGCTGCTGGCTTGCTGCCAGCTCGCTGCCGCTCATTACTGCAGCGGCAGCCAGAAGCCATGGAGAAGGTGGGGACCTCCTGGTGTCCTCTGTGCTCTGCTGGCACCGGGTCCTGGCTGGTCGACAAGGCAGAGGCAGGATGGGAGAAAGGGAAATATGATTGTTTTCATTTTGTAGGTGGGATGCGGGAAATCAGGTACAGAGCTTCAAGTCCAGCGAAGTAAAGAGCTTACGCCTCTGCTTAGCATTAGTCAATATAGTGCTCCTGCACCCAGCGCTAAGCAGGTAATTAAAACCATTGATTGCTTCACTACAGTCTCATGAATCTTTTACTGGGGGCGAGAAGAAAACCCAGCCCAACTGAATATCCCGCTATACTCGTCGACGAGGTTACGCGTGTCCCCAGTACTGCTGAAGTCCTTTACCCAGAAAAAGGGGCGAAAGCGTCCCAGGGGTGGTGAGGACGGGTGATGAGGTGGCTTGCTGCCGGGTGTCTTCCTTTGCCAGGGCTGTGGCCAGCTGCTGTGAATGGGAGTTGTGGCATCTGTACCCTGGAGAGCTCAAACTAATTAGCAGAGGAGAGGTACGGTTATGGGGACAATTCTGCAAGAAAGTGGAGGAGAGAGGGAAAAATGGCTCTCTGAGAATATACTGACACGGACTGCCAAAATCCATCACTATATGCATGACATTATTAATAAGGAATATAAACAACATGCTAGGCCATCATGATTGATAAGGCAATAAAAATCCTTCTAACAGCTTCTGAGGTCTTGCTGCTGTTGTTAATTATAGTCAAGCAATTCACTGTGAACTGCTCTCTGTGGGTTACGGAGCTTGCCCTCTGTTGAAATGCAAAGCTAGTGCCTGTGCTTATTTCTTTACGTACTTAGGAGGCAGCAAACAAGCAACCAGCTGAACGGGTTTAATTTAGGGAGGAGGAGAGTACACGAAAAGCGTGTGGGTTTGGGATCATTTTCTGTGCAGTTATCAACTGGAACAGGCTTTGTTTTGAAAACACGCGTGTCTCCCGGCCTTGAGACGGGCAAAGCTCTTATTAAGAGCTCGGCATTGGTTTATTGGGAAAAGCTTTCCTGCGTGGCTGCAGCCTGAGGACGTGCCCTCCCGAAGCCACTGTGGCTGCTGGTGGTCCCCAGCCTCGGGAGGAGCAGGACGGCTTCTCCGGCCTCGTCGCGCAGTGGGGACTGCTCACGAGTAGTCCTGCTGACTACGGTCAACACTTTTCTTGCTCATGGTCCGGATAATCTAAGGGCTAGCAATAATAACAGTAATTTAAAGTTCAGTAATAATAATGATACTTAATGTGTGCTGTTACTATTTCAATTGTATCTAGTTGAAACTTCTTTTTTTTTTTTCAAAAGCCAGAAGCATTTGGTTTTGTTGTGTTGTTTTTGTAATTGAAGAGTGTGTTAAATGCATACATGGTGAAACTCTTTCACATAAAAAGACTATCCTTGCTCTGTCAGCTATTCCTGGGAATGAATACATTTTTCTTAAAATTTATTTTTCGGTAAATACTTTGAGACCTCCAAGAACATTAAAATGAGAAGCGGTCATTAAGTATATCTGCTAGATTTCATTGTTCCAACAGTAACCAAATGGGAAGAGGTTAGAATAGAATAGAGCAGAACAGAATCATTAAGGTTGGAAAAGACCTCTCAGATCACCTAGTCCAACCATCAACCCAACACCACCATGCCTACTAAGCCATCTCCCAAAGTGCAGCGTCTACACGTTTTCTGAACACCTCCAGGGATGGGGACTCCAGCACCTCTCTGGGCAGCCTGTTCCGATGCCTGACTACTCTTTCAGTAAAGAAATTTTTCCTAATATCCAATCTAAACCTCCCCTGGCGCAACTTGAGGCCATTGCCTCTCATCCTATCGCTTGTTACTTGGAAGAGACCAAATCTTAATATCCACTGTGGACTTTAAGCTCTAGCCCACTGTGCAAAGCTGGGCTAATGCTAAGGGAGAGCGGAGCCGGTCCCCGCTCCGGAGCTGCAGTGGCTGGGCTGGCAGGGGTGGCGGTGGGCGTGCAGGCAGCTTTGGTGTCAGGGGGTCGGGGTAAGCGGGTGCTGAGCCGAGCGCTGTTCAGCCGTGGGGAACCTCCGTTTTGATACCCCCATCGATGTGACTTGTGGGGACGGGTAGATGTGGGGTTGTCTAGTTGGTGTTAGAGTCTGAGCACAGGTTCTTAAGACAACCAGAGCTAACAGCCTCGCGTTAGATACTGCGTCTTAGCGGGGCTTTTTCTGAACCTGGAGTAAGTTACGCAGTGAGGTCGTTTGGGTATGGGAGCGTGGCAGTGCTCGGTGAGGCGGGGGCTGGCGGATGCTGCAGCAATAGTGGGACAATTTGGAGGGTCCTTGGTTAAAGCTTTCTCCGAACGTTTCAGAACCGGTGACAAGCACTGATCACCTGCTGCCACACGAGCCCAAAGGCAGCATCCCAGCTCTGTGACCTGGGAAAAGCATTGCTTTATTAAAAAAACCCATACAAAGTATGGTACTACTAGAAATTAGCACCACTCAGTATTATTTTAGTCAAAAGTCTGAATCAGAATGAGCAAAACATTTGTTCATTTAAATGGGGAAGTAGCAAGAGGTACATTTAGGAAACAAAGCCAGCTTTATTCTAACGTGCTGGTCACTGGCCGTTCAGCCAGCTCTGTTCTTCTCTCACCAAAGGCTCCGAAATCTCCGCCGCTCCTAGCAGAGAACGCAGAATCTGGTAAAAAGTGTTTGCTTTCTCTCACTAAAGGTCTGGACTGTTATTTTCCTAACAGCGTCTGAGCCTCCCGTGTCCCCAGGAATGCGTTACTCTAGCTAAGCGTATGGTTGCTATAACGACCAGCCCGGCTTGCCTCTGACACACTGTGCGGTATGGCACGGCTGCCTGATCTGGCGGTGAGCCCTGCACAAAGGCATACCTCCTCCGTTGTATGTTCTTTCTGCTTGCTGGTCAAAATTATAATGGCTTATTGGTTACTTGCTCCACAGAATATATATATATATATTTTTATATATATATATTTTTATATAAGTTTTTTTTTTAATTCCAGATTGGATGATATAGGACTGAACCAGGGGATAAATTAATAAATTAGGAAATAAATCAGACATTGTGAGCTAGAAGTAAATGAATAATAAATCACAGCATAAATCAGACATTAAGACATCAGCAGTGGTCTGTCATCTTTGTATGAAAAAAACATGGAACGAGTGTTGTTGGATTCTTTTGTTTGGGTAATAGCCCAAAGAAAAAAGCCACATTTGCAAATACCAAATCCTGTTGCGCTTTGCATATAATTTAAAATTCTTAAAATGAAAGAATCCTTTGATTTTCAGGAAAGAGAGGGAAAATTACTTACAATAGTGAGCCTAATTCGAGTTACAAACTGGGCTCCGGTGAAGCTTTCCTTGGGCTTGCTGTTTTGTCAAATTCAGTTTTTACCTGTCAGTGAAAACACTAGGAACATTTTCAAAAGAAAAACCCCAAAAAACAAATAGCATTTACTCATCTAATTAGTCACCAAGGGCACCATGCTAGCAATATTTACATGAATTCTCAACATAGGAATAATTTTGAGGTTCTTCCAGACTGTCACAGAGTTAACTCATCGTCATCTGCATTCTTTGTTTCAGAACTTTGTTTATCGCTGGCTCAGATTTCTCTGGATTGGATTCGCACCCATCACTAGGTATTTGTAAAAATATTGACAAATCACAGACATCTTTCAGATTTGAGGGATTGCACAGCCAAATGCTGATACTTTGGCATTCACTGGTTTACTATTTAAAATTTTTTGTTCTCCAATCTCTATCGTACGACTCATGCAGCCAATAGTGCACGGTGAGTACCGAGCAGCAAGCAGAGACGGGGAAGGGCTGATGGCCCTGCCGGGTGCTGCCCTGTGTGGGCACGGGCATGGCTGTGGGCATGGCCATGGATGTGAGCATGGGCATGGCCGTGGGCATGGGCATGGGCATGGCCGTGGGCATGGTGGTGGGCATGGATGTGAGCATGGATGTAGGCATGGGCACGGACATGGGCATGGCCGTCGGCATGGCGGTGGGCATGGATGTGAACATGCATGTGAGCATGGATGTGGGCACAGGTGTGGACATTTCAGCAGACACTGGTGAGCAGTGAGTAAGATTCAGGAGACATTTGTACATGCAATGTGAATGTACAAGGGGGCTAGCTCTGCAGTAAATATTGTCAGTTGGTACCTTACCTGTTGTGGCTCCGTCCATGCCAGGTGCTCCTGGCTGCCTGTGAGCGCGTGCAGAATCGTCTCATTTCCAGCTCCTTTCTATCTGACTTGAAACGTTGGCCACCGTTCCACCTGTAATGGGTGGACCTTGCCCAGGGTCAGATGTTTGAAGTCTCAGCGAAGCTTTGAAAAGTCTTTAGCAGCATCTAGGAAAATGTTTAGAAAAATATGTACTCTACCCAGATGCCAGAAATCATTCCTTGGGGACAAAAGTTCCTTTGTCATGTAAAAATGAATTTGTGTTGATGAAAAGCCATACTCTAATATGGTGGTGATGATCGTCATAGCCTCTGCCCTAATGCAGCTTTGACCTTTTGCTAAAGTAGTGGTTGTCAATATTTCCTAAGTTAGCTGCCTGTGTGGCTCCATGATTTCCTACCCATTTGTTCATACAGTTACTGGCAGTATATTTCTGCTCATCTCAAAATAGAAACACGATACAATCTAAGAATTTAACCTTAAAATCGTGGAGGAAAAATTGTTAACAGTAAATCCTCTCTTTCAGAGGTTTCAGCTGTGTTAATAATATTAGCTTTAGAAATACTAGCTGCATAAATAACATGACATTAACAATCTTAAGAGGAGATAACATTGGGCCAAACATGTGGGTTGCTTTCCTCCTTTTTCTATTTTTCCCCTTCATTAGACATGATTAAATACCATGATCTTCTAAATAGATTCATTATTTTTTCTCCATCACTCTGTATTGCTAATGGTCTTGTCCACACTCTTTCTCGGAAGGACATGGAAGTGCAGACCTCTTTCCTCGAAAAGACTAACGCATCAGGTCAGACCTGAGTACAGGCGTAGCTCCGGGTGTTACCCCCGGGTGACACGCTCCTCACGGTGCTCCATCGTGCCGGGTCTGTGCTCGGGTGCAGACCCTGGCTTCTCCAGCGTGCTGTTCAGCAGCGGCCTGCAAAACTGCTGTTGAAGTTCCTGGCGGATTGAAGTTGGGTCAGGCTGGTTTTGTGGGTTTTTTCCCTCTCTGTGTTTAATGACCAGCTTTGCACCCCACCTTCAGCGGGGCGAAGTGCCGGAGAGCTGACCTGGGACGGGGAGGCTGCCGAGACGCTGCCCTAATTCTGAGCCCCTACGTCGTGCGAACAAACCTTCCCGTTACCCACCAGGTGTGTACGATCTCTCTGTGCTTCAACACAAATCACTTTTAAAAAAAAACAAGCTTCAGCCAGCTTGGAAAAAGGACGCTATTTAAGCAGCTGCGTCGCAGGCCGTCTCAGGATGACACATCGAGAAATGGGAGTTTGTACCTGCAGAGAGTTACCGTACAAACGAGTAGCTTGTTAATATGTGAAACTCTCAGAAATGAAGATGTCAATGTGGAATAACACCTACTAGAAATGATTATTGTGACAGGAGAGCTGTTTGAAAGCATTCCGCACTGCTCAGCACAGCTCATGTCTCTGCAGCGTTCCTTGTTTGCTCGCGCACACGTTCAGAGTGGAGCTGTCAGAGCTGTCAAGCTGGGGCAGCCGTGCAGCAGTAAACCTTTTTAATGCTCGGTGAAGCATGCAATCGGAATTATACAGCATAAGTACAGTCCTTCTTGGGATATGTAAATAAACGCACAAAGAATGCCTTTATGTGTAATTCACTTGTTCCTAATAATATTTGTTTGTGTGGAGGATAATAAAGCATAATCATTATTAAATTCATAAATGAAGTTAATCCCTGGTATCTGTCATAAATATGGAAAGATTTTGAAAGCTGCTGTATCCAAGGCTTGATTGTAAGTGTGTCCTGCTCGAAACTGGAAGGAAATCTTCCATAAAGGCTTAGACCAGCCCTGAGGACTTGGCCCCGAGTTAGGCGAAATGGCAGGAGGCATGATGGGGTACCTACAAGCTTTGCTAAACGGGCCTCGGGGACTTGCTGGGAAGGACAGTGTGAAATGTTTTCCTCTCTGATGACCAGTCCTAGGACAAGTATTTTGAAAGCAGTGCTTTTATTCGTGGTTTATAAGGGCGAAGAGATCCATAAATCATTTATTTTGCGCTCTCTGTATCACAGAAAAGAAAGTCTCATCGCTCATGCGGTACCTAGCCCAACGTGTCTTTGATGGCAAGTCACCTTTCAGAAAGGCGCCCAGCTCGGTCGGCAGAGAGCCAGCAGCCGGGAAGCTGCGTCCCCAGGCAGTCCTTCCGGCGCGGGGTTGCCTTCACCGTGCTTCTCATCTGTATTTATTAGCTTTCAGCTTCCAGCAATTGCTTCTACTCAGGCCTTTCTTCATGAGATTAAAAACTCCGTTTGTACCCTGTGATGGAGTGACGGAGTGACTGGAGTTTCTTGCATGAGCAACCTCAAGGTCCTGGCCCGTGTCCAGGCGGGGCCGGGGCGACAGCGGGCGGTGGGTAGGAGCCACCCATCCACTTCAAAGACTGAGAGAAGCGCATGTGTGTGAACCCCGTCACGTTACATACACCGTTACTCCTCTAACGAGCCTGTTGCCCGCGCCACTCCGTGTTGGCCTGGGCACTGTCGTAGGGAAGGAGGCGCAAAGCGGATCCATTTTGTGCAGGCGGCGTACAAAGTTGGAGAGAGGTTTCACTCCAGAAGATGGGAAGAAGGGTATATTCGTCAGTAGGATCCGTTAAAAAAGGTGCCGTGCATTTGTAACAGGCTCTTTCTGGCTCGCTGGAGCAGGCTATTGCCAGGCTGCACGAACCTGGGCTCTGGCAGGACTGCAGAGGCCTGTGGAGCATCCTCCCGAGCTTCTCCGAGCAACAGACTTCAGCCCTCCCAGAGGGACTGAGTGAGCAGTGAGTGTCAGCATGAGTCGTGGGGCTGTGAGGAACCCCTGCGGTAAGGAAACAAACTGTTCCTCCTTCGAGGGTCGTTGCTGTGCCTTTCTCTGAAAGGCAAATCCCTTTCCCGGCTGAAGAGCAATGTGAGCGGTGCAGCCTGTGAGGAGAGAAGGGTTGTGGCCTGGGGAGAAGTTTTAATGAGAAAAGTGCCGTTCAGAACAAATACCACACGTACCTTGTGTTAACCCTGCTGGGATGGGAGCCTCCCACCTCCGTTCTCCCTTTTGGTGAGGGCAGGGCCCTTCCCAGCGCTCCCCCCTTGTTCCTGAGCATCCAAATCATCTGCCTTCGGCCTGAAGTGCAGTACTGGTACTCTCCATCCCACTGCTTTCATTACGGAAAAGACAAGAGTTGCCAAAATTAAACTTTAAAAACAAGCATGCAGACAATAGCCGCCGCAGAGGTACTTCAGAATTGCTTGTTACCAACCGAATATCTGTTTGTACGTCTTCAGACGTTGCTGGTCCATCCGTAGTTTCGTACCTGCAGGTGTAGGAGGCTCTCATCTCGAGCTGTGCAGGCGCCTTTAGGAAAAGCCTGCACTGGTACTCACAGGACCGGCGAGAACGCCTGGCCCTCGCACGGGCACGCACTTACGGCGCTGCTTGACTTGCACTGAAGATTTGTCATATGCCTATTCTTAGCCTTAAATAAAAAACTTTAGTAAGCTGAACAATAATATTTTCATCTGTTTCGCTTACCGTTTTTAGTTGCTAACCCACAAATATCCAGATGGCTGCAGACACGAACTGAACCAACTGGAGCAATTAGAAGCCCCCCGTACCCTGCAGGCTCCTGTTCAGAATAAATACCAGCCCTCCGAGGCTGCAGGCAGGTGGCTCGCTTCCTTCTCATCATTTTTCATTTTTGTTTACCTCTGTATTTGCAGACACAGGCCAGGAGTGAAACTGGAAGAGCTAGAAATATCAGGAACTATGGTCTAGTAAAAAAGGATCGTTAAGACTTGTCCTCTCCTTGTGTAAACCTCACCGGTGATTTGCGTGTACAAATACTAATGAGCACAGTAGCATTTAAAAAGCTTACTCTAATGAATAAGTTACCTGTGGGAACGTGTAAATGCTCCGAGGCGATGCATTCTTTGGGGTCTAGGTCATGCCACCCAAAATTTGTCCGACTGATTTCATAAAACTTCAGTGTTTCCGACCTGCACGTGCCCTCCCCTCCTTAGGGCTGTGCAGGGGCCTGGAGCTGGCACGGGGATGTGTGCTTTACAGCTGCCCGCGCTGAACGCACGTCTGCCCTTCGGGTGTCTTGTGGCAAATCTTGGGCTCGGTGTTGTGACTCTCGTTCTTGTGGTAGAAGCCTGTGAATATTAACAAAACTTCTTGCAGCTGTTACATCTGAGCAAGCAGCACTTGGAGCAAATGCTTAATGATTCAGTGACGTCCATAAAGGCAAAAATCTGCTAGTAGTTTACTGAAATCAATTACCTGTCAGTTGTTTTCTTTTAAATTTACACTTACAGATACTGTATTCTAAAACTGTAACGCAGTTGCTGAAGGAATTAAATGAGCTGGGGTTTGGTACGCTAGTATGCCAGCCAGAGGAGAAGTCTCATGTTGTGCAGAATTAGCACAGCATGGGCGAGGGTTTTTTCAAGTTAATTATCATCGGTTGAATGCAGATGACTGAATGCATACAGTAGTTCTTGGCTTTCGCTAAAAACTTTTCCTTGCTCTTCCAGATACAGAGGGAGATAATCTCCCCATTGCTCTTAAAACAAATCTTGCTGTAATGAATATGGGTGTCATTAAATCCCAGCATATACCTGTATGTGTACGTATATTTACATGTGTACGCGCATGTCTGTACCGGGGGCCCGCTTTGATATTCTCTGTGTGAGTAGGTACCCACATGGTCATGTAGATTATCAAAGAGAAATATCATGAATCTACAGTTAAGTGAAAGTACAAATCTTTCCCTGGCTTTTATTTACTGTATCTCGTTTTGCAGTACTGAAACAATGGGCTGTTGCATTCAGGAACAGAAGCAGAAATTGTTGCTGGACATGGAGCGGCTTCCCCGCTGGTGAAGGTTGCACATGGGGACCTGATGGCAATGAGCCACGGCCAAAACCGAGCCAAGGCAAAAGCGTAATGGGGGTCTGCCCCGAATGCCTCTGGGCGCTGGCCATATGGGGTCATGGCAACGTGGCTGGGTTGCTGGCATGGTCCATGGCGTAGGAAATTGATGTCCAGGTGCCTAAAACTCTGGTGCTTTGCCCATGTGTCGCTATGCAGACCCAGGAAAACCCAAGCAGTGGGTATTGATGGAACAGTAGTATTTGCTGTGGAAATGCAGCCCCTGGATCTCAAACCCCCTTGCTTTGACCGTGCTCCACTCTGCAATGAGGCAGGTATTCAGCGAGGCAGAACAGCCTCTGGCTCCCCAGCCTGGTGCTCGGATCTGTTACTGGAGCGGGGAGCCGACATGGGTCCCACTCTTTTCCCCAAAGGTTGTTCAGTATTTCATCCATGGCTCTTTAATATGAAATGCTGGAATGGCCAGAAAATCATATTAATTTTCACTCCTTTTTCTGGCCCAGTGACTATCTAATTAATCATGTCAGCAGTACCCCATAGCAACAACTGGTACATAATGTGATCAGCTTGTTTTGGTTTACTGTGTAGACATTGGACCAGTTTTAGGATGAAAAGGAAAAGGAGATTTTGCATTGTTTTGATGAAGAAGATGTATTTTTTCATCCCCCTCCTGGGTACATAAGAAGTGTCTTTTCCTCACTATAGAATAGAATGGAATGGAATGGAATGGAGTGGAATGGAATGGAATGGAAAAGAATAATTTCAGTTGGAAGAGAACTACAATGATCATCTGGTCCAACTGCCTGACCAAATCAGGGCTGCCCAAAAGTTAAAGCATGTTGTTAAGGGCATTGTCCAAATGCCCCTTAAACACTGAGAGATGAGATTCATAACAGGCTGATGGCTGATTTCATGGTTGTAGTAATGAAGACTGAAAATTACGTGATCACAAAAGTTTGGTTTAACTTTACTAGAAACGCCTGACTGGCTAATGCGTAAGAAAAAAAATACTTAATTCTCCTACTTGTTGTTTGTCTTTAAATAAGTGCTAAACAGGTAAATAAAGAATCTGGTTTTGCCCTTTAACTAGTTCTCCCCGACAGAAAGTGCAAAAATAACGCCTGTAATTCAGGAAATCATCCAACTCCTGGAGCCTGGGCAAGGGTGCAAGGAAGATGCACCAACAGACTGCTGGCAGCTACCGTCGCCTGCTGGGCAGTATTGGGTGATTAGGATTAATGATCTGGCAGAGTGGACACTCGTTTGTAGGACTTTCTGTAGGACTAACATTTTAAGAGTGGCTGATGTGTTAAGCTTGGGTTTCCAAATTCTCAATTCCCTCATTTTGTATTAGCTTGAAATTGTGCATTTTAGAATGTCAAAAACCAAACCCAAGCCCCAAGTAATCAGGCATCTGTAAGCAGAAGGAAATCTGTCACTAATGGGGGAAGATACTCTGAGCTCTGTCAGTAGGCTACCACTTCAACCAGAGTCGCGATGTCAAGTATTATTACCCTTTCCTGATACTAACCTGTATTTCTTTTCTTTTTGAGTTGGCATTTCACATGGAACACGGTTTAGATGTTTTGTGTGTGTACACATGTAATACACCGAATGAAAAGTCAAGTGTACGTTATAAAACACAATTACTAGGAGACACGTGGCATTAATAATCTTTACTGTTCAGAAGAAGCAAATTCCTATATACATTTGCAATTCAGTAAAATACTAAGAAAACAACAAAAAAAATCTGAATCCAGATTATCTGATATTGTGAAAACCATAAACAATCTCAGCTGTGCTCTTTCCGTATGACCACAAAAGATTAACAAAACCCAAGTCCGCTTGGGAACTTCTAGAGTAACCTCAGAAGACCTAGGAGAATACTTGAAGTTGGAATTTCAACCCAGTTCAGTATCTACAGCCCCTGAAAGCGTATATTGTGGCAATAACAGGAACCATAATAAAACTATATACCTATTTACATGAGTTCATTGTAGAATCCCCATGTATTTTATAAAGATCAAAGAACATATTTACTGCTGGGACACCATTATTATTATTATTGTCATTATTATTATTATTTTTATTAGTATTATCATTATTACCATCTTCAGTTCAAAAGTATCAACCATCGCCTTGCTTTTATCATTGTCCCTTGTTTTCTTCATCCAGCTTCATACCTGACAGTAGATGAGCACTCGCTCCACAGCGTGAGGACGTCTCTTTTTTTCCCAACGTGACCTTAGGGTCTCACAGAGCACTTCAGACACGCACTTCTCACTGAAATGATATGATCCACTGAAGATGAAGTGAGATGTCTAAATATTGTTATAATGCTTTAGCAATTACTGTGCTTGCAAGACTGTACTGTGGAAGTCCAGAGGGCAGCACAAAATTATACTCTAGAGTAGGACAATGAAGGGGGATGGATGCAACAGAAGTAGACAAGCTATTAATGTCCATATTAATGTTTTTATTCCCACTTAGTTCCATAAGTAATCTTACTTGCTTGGTTGTACTTCTCAAGGAGTATATTCATAGTTAGTGTAAAAAAGTAACTTCACCCTTAAATAGATAATTTAAAACTAATTTGGTTGGGACCCTGAGATGAACAGCCCGGCTGCAGTGAAGCAGTACAAGGAGTGAAGCGCTTGCGGTGCCAATACCTTTCCTTAACATCAACAAATGCCACTTTTATTATTATTATTATTTTCTGTGGGAAACTTTTCTTGTGAATACACCTACTGTGGACCTTTAGAAGAGAGATTAAGTACAGTCGGCAGAATTGCACATAGAATAGCCTGGCACATGTCATGTGCTGTTGACTCCATATAATGTCGGTTTCTGGAGCCTGTCACCAAAAAACATTTGCAAGAAAAAGAAGCGGCCGGGTGTTCCTGCCGTGGGCAGCAGGCTGGTTGAACTCTGTGTCACAGGAGCTGGGGATACTTCACGTGTTTCGGGGCTCTCGGTGCGGCTGGAAGAGAAATCTGCTGAGGATTACTAAATGCAGAGGAACCGCATTTGGCCCCGAAGATGCAAGCGGTGACTGGGAGGCTGGGGGAGCTGAGCGCTGGCGCAGCATCACACCGGTGTGCTCCCCATGCTCTGCAGCCGGCGGGCAGTGGTGCTGGGAGGGATGCTTTGCTCGTGCCTCGCACAGCCCCTCGTACTCGTTATGGTTTGGTTAACCATGGGAGACCTGTGGACGTGGGAAAAATGCTTTGTTTCACATTCTTGCATTGCAGCCTCTGAATAAAATGTCAGGCGCAAATCCCCCTCGGGCACCCGGTAAAGACAACCCGGGAGAGGTGCTGGGTGTCCCGCGGGGGTGGGAGGTCGGGCATCGCAGGTCCCTGCCTCCGAAAGGCTGGTGCCATCCTGGGACTTCACCGCCGCAGTTCTGCAGTGACAAACATTGCTCCCTGCGCGTCTGAACGGGAAGTTCCCTTGCTGCTGTTTACGTGGACATTGCGGGCTTGTGAAACGAGCGCGTAAAGCAGGCTCTGTACCATTTGTTTCATCTCAGGTGATGAGGAACATCTCAGGAAGGGAGCTGGAAGCTGAGGTCATTTTCTAGGCACAAAAGGCAGGCTTACCTGGCTAAATACCACTCCTAGCTGCTATGTAACCTTTAGAAATATCTTTTACAAGTCACAGCTAAGAAGAAGCACGAAGAGGTTTTCCCTTGTTTCTCTATCCCCTGTTGCACTGTGCTTCTGGCTGTGAAGGAGTAAGCCTCGTCTAGGCAAAAGCAATACGGACTTCTCAGAGGCAGCACATTCATCTCCTGACATTTATACAGACATCTCAAAGGCCTTGGAAAATGGAAGGCCATGTAGGAAAAAAAAAAGCTGTATTCAATTAGTCTGAATTTGAGTTTTAGTGCTGGCTGAACTGCAATACTATTGCAGCTGCACCTCCGTCCTCTGGAGAGACAGCCCCGCTGCCCCGGGCTCGCTCGGCCGGCCGCACCGGCGCAGGGGGTGGCGGAGCATCCGTCAGCGCTGCCGCGGGGACAGCCCCGAGTCGGCCTCTTTTCCATGCTGCTCTCTCAAGGGTGTCTGTTTTCTGAGCCAGCCTCTGTAACGTCTTCATCCACGCTGCCACCGCTCAGTTGTGTTAACACCCTGTGTTGACTGCAGGTATATCCAGTAAGTAATCTCAAGGAAACTGCTGAGCTCTGGGTTCCTTTCTCCCCTCCCCGCCCCTGGCATTTCAGTTTTTGGAAGTGTTTTAATGTGAGCTGCGTTGCTTGTGCTGCCTCGTGGGCTGTATGCTTTTCAGGAAGGCACCTCTGCCTTCAGCACACAGCTCAGCAGCGGCAGGCTGCGCCGGGCCCTCAATAAAGGCAGCGTTAAGTAGCTTGTTTGTCACCAGAAATTGGTTTTATACCTATATGTGTGCGTGTGTACATGTGTATATATATATTTTTATATATATGCACACAGGTATGCACATACACATGGAGATACGTGTGCATATAAATAAATAAATATACATATATGATATGTATCTGTATATATACATATTTCATTTCCCGGCAACAAGTACCGGAGCAGCCCCAGGAGGTCTCAAGCTGCAGGCGCTGGTCCCGAGGAGGGGGGCCCCTGTGAGTGCCCCAGGCTGCAGGCTGGCTGGAGGCACGCCGGGGCTGGGGACACGGCGGTCCCACACCTGTGGTGTCAACACGCGGTCCCACGGCTTCGGTGCCCACAGCTCCGTGCAGCTCCAGCCCACGCTGGCGGGGCAAGCCCAGGCTGCATGCTGCGCCAGCGGGTCTCCGGGCTGGTGGCTGCTAGCTGTTGGGTGAGCTCTGTACCACGCCGCAGCCCGCAGCAGCAACCCCAGATGTCCTCTGTGCAGCGGCAGTCCTGGAGCCGTGATGTTGAGTACTCTTCTGATGAACGGGTAGAGCCTCGCTGGGATGTCCATTTCTGACCAGCAGCGCTCTTGGTTTGTACCTTCCCTGCAGGGTGAGAATTAATCTGCACCGAGAGAAAGCCCAGCGTGCATGTCTGGAGTTGTGATCATGAATTTGCAGCTCTCTGTGGCACGATATCGAATGAAGTAGAGAAGAACAGAAGAGATCCCACTGGGAGGGACCTGCAACCATCATGTAGTCCGTGTATTTACACCAGCGGCACGGAGAAAGTTAACTCCTCTCCTGCAGAGCGGCGGCGGGACGGGCTCCCCGGGCTGGGGAGCACCAGGCTCAGCCCAGGGACTGCCCACCCTGCCGGGGGTGGTGGGCAAGCACTGATGCCGTCCCTGTCCCCGGGGGCCATGGTGTGCGGCACGACCCAGCCGGCTCCTCGGGAGAAGAGGGAAGCAATGACATGAGGAAATGCAGCCTCAAGTTTCAGGGCTACGTGCAGGAATTATCGGGGAAGTTATCTAGCCCGTTTTATGTGCAGGATTAGATTGTCTGCTAGCAGCGATCCCTTTGGGCCTTAGTAATTCTTAAATTAGCTCCGTTTTACTGAATTTGTAGTTCCTATTCAATACACTCAGCAGCAGTTACTAACATGACTTGTGTGCCTCTGGTTTCCGTAGGAGAGGGAGGGACCGCAGGCGGTTCTGCACGGGGTCCTCCCCTGTAATCTGTGTATCCAAATTTCAGGGCGCAGTCCATAAAAAGCACTGGCTGTACTCCACACCCTTCACAAGATACTTTTTCACTCTTTCCAGCCTAAATGAAACCATTAGAGCCTGTCAAGTTGGGGGGAAGCGAAGCTGTGGGGGGAATTTGCATGTCATCCCTGCTGAAAGCCTTCTTGAAGCTCGTCTGTGGATATTTTTACCTGCAAAATCTTTTGCATTACTTCTGATCCCAGCTTGTTCCGTGTAGCATTGCATCTCACTGTGTTCAGCAATAGCCTAATGTGATAAGACATAACACAATATGATGCTTCCTAAGTGATTAAATGCACACAAGGTCATAAATTCGAAGCGACACTTCAGAATTACAATTTGCTGTATTCTTTTAAAGCACAGACCTGATCATGAGCATCGCTTGAGCCATGGTGCCGTTGTGCTCACTGTTATCTGTATGTTCCCAGGGCTTTGCTGATCCCCGAGAGTTTTGTAGTGCTCGTCCGTTTGGCAGGGTAGGGCATCCATTAAAATCAGCCTAAGGCAGAGATACAAGGGTCCGGTGTGGCTGAAGCAGCATCCCCATCGCGACACCTTCTGTCCCGTACAGTGCTCCAGCTTTTGTAAACACGGGTTGCTGTCTAAATACTCCCTTTCACGCGTATGCTCAGTAACTTTGACAGTGCGTGCCACGGGTCGTTAGTGTAATTCAAACAAAGTGGTTTCTTGTTTTCGTTGCATTTCAAAGAAAAGAAGATGAGAGGTTGGAAAGTCCTCCTTGAAGCTGAGGATTGTGACTTCTCTCGGTAATACCGTGAGCCTTCTCTCATACGCAATGCAAATGTGTTATTTTCCCTCTGGCTTATGCGCCTGGCCGACGATCATGCATCTTTAACCCACCCTGTTAACCCAGACCATCGTCCCTGGGCGAGGGCTGCTCCGTGCTATCGCATTATGCAGGGCCAGGGCAACCGCCGCGTTTCCTGGGGATCTGCGCTTGCAGCGCCGTGGTTGACGTACCCGGTCAATGCATCCTGCCCTCCTGAGTGTTGCGGGAAGTCTGAAAGCAAACACACAGGGTTAAAGCGGGACGTTCCCCCAGGGGAGGCCGGGGACGTGGCCCCGGGACGTGCCCCCGCGCCTGCCTGGCCAGCACTGCCAGCGGGAGTTGTGCGAAGGACTGCGTCTGCTGCGCTGTGGTCGGCACTTGGGTGCCAGGCAGTTACAACTGTGCGCAGTTAAAGTCGAGCTCTGGAGCTGGAGAAATCGGAGGGAGGGCGATGGGGGACGGATGTGTCCTGGAGGCCCGATACATTGGGTTGGCTTAGGTGACTTTTCTTCTCTCTCCCAGCCCACCCCTAAAATGGGGTATTTCTGTTCGGCTGCTGGTTGCCTGTCACGTCTATCCAGATTATCACGTTTGGTGCATAACCTGCCTCTCACCAATTCTTTCCTGGACCTCCTTGAAGAAAGGGGCTTTTATTGTAATGTACAGATTCGGTATAAGAAAAAGAATCAGGTTATATAATTGTATGGTGACAGGTTTAGCCCGTAGTTAAAGATCATTAACAAAGGAGGTAATTAACCATGGGAACAACATGACAGCAGAGTGGTGGATTCTCTGCCTCACCCCGTTTGAATTCAAACCCAAATGTTCCTGGAGGCGAGGAGAGGGCTCCGACCTGGCGGGAGAGCACCCGCAGAAGCCGGCCATCCCTGGAGGACCAGCCTGCTGCGGCGAGCCTGGCACGGCCGCACACCGCTGCCGGAGGGCTCGGTTCGGTGGCCCGCCTCGGACTGGGGGGTCTCATCAGACCATGAGCTGCATGACTGGATCCAGCGGCCTTGCTGCCTCCTCTTGAGGTCAGCTCTGGGTTTTGCGGTACGGTAGGGTTGTGTACTTTAGGTGCACACAAATATTTGTGCTCTTGCCACTTCACACTTAGAAACCGCACTGCACGCTAGCACCTTGCCGCCATGTCCCACAATGTTTCGGTAAGAATAAGGCTCAGGGGGACAGCTTTGTCCCAAAGGACCTTATAGGACAATACAGGACTAGATCTTCCACTGGTGCAACGTCTAATGTCCCCATTAACTTCAATCAAAGCAATGGCTACTGGAGAAACCACATAGAAGGATGTACCAGTACTGATCATGCTCCATGGGAACTGAAACACAGGCTGGCTCATAGCAAAAGAGTAACTAAACCAAACTAACGTTCTCATTTTAGATTAGCTTAAGCAGGAGACGTGGAAACAGCTGAATTTTTTATTTCAGATAGCCTGTCTTCCAAACAAAAGCCATTTGATGTATTTGCTCTGTAGACATTTAGATTTAAAATAGTGTCTGTGGTTTGGATGTACACTGTAAGAACATGGCTTTGCTATTTTCCTTGGAAGAAAACTTTCTTATTTAGTTCGTACTTTGCCTGACCCACCCCCAGAAGAACAAATGCCATCCTTTATTCTCTAGTGACTCTTCTGCTCTTCTCACTTGGATGGGTCTGCCAAAAAGACGTGTTACTGTGGTACGGCCACCATCGTGCAAGCCCATGGGAAGAATCTATTTGGAAATAGAGTTGTGGAGATAAGCGAAGCCAGAAGAGGCGAGGGAACTCCAAATGAAGCCTGTTGCTTTGTTGTTTATCATGCTTCTTGTACCTGAACACCACAGGGAATCCTAGAGCAGTAGCTGGTCTGTAAGGGACCTGATACTCTCTGTTCAGGTAGCTGAGCCAAGTGGAGATGGCTCAGTGTGGATTGCCAGTCTATTGAAGATTAAAATTCTCTGCCTTTTAAGGCCAGCTTAGCAAGAATAATAATTTAAATTCAAATGACATTGGATCAGTTAAAACTGGATAGGATATGGCTATACAGAGCCATTACGATCCTTGAGACAGTACTGTCCACCTACCCGGCTATTAATTGAGGGGATTTTGCACTGTGCTGTGTCAGCTCAGTTCCCAAGGGGGCAAGGGCAGGCAGAGCTCGTAGCCTGGTTTCCAGCCAGGATCTGTTGTTGGCAGCATGATCGGATAATCTTAATTGATACAGCTAATTCTGGCTGGGAATCTAACTGTTTGCTGTACATCGTTTAGACTTAATATCACAGTGCCTCTGCGAAGCAGGCAAAGGGCATCGTCCCCTCTGTTTTACATGGGCAGTGCCTTGCTGCATCTGTAGCTCTGTTCCTGCTCTCACTCAGCCTGGGGAAAAGCAGCAGCGTGTCCAAATTCTCTGCAGCAGATTTACTCCAGCATTTCCCAGTAGTATCTTGCCTGGGAGAAGGGCAGGGGTGAAGGATACCTCTGTCCAGTCCTGTCCTCCTTTTCTTTCCATTTTAGGCAATGAAGGGTTTACCTGGGTAAATCTTTTTCACATAAAAATCTCAAATGCTTTCTGTATTCCTGTACATTTGTGTATACCTTGCTATTTTTTTCTGCAGTCATATAGCCAGGGTTAATGTGTACATGTCGCCAGTGAGGGCTGGTGGGGAGCAGATGCTGGGTGCAAGGTCCTGCACCTCCTCGCCCTGTCTGTGCCCCATCCGTCGGTCTGCCGATGTGTCGTGTACCGCCAGCATCCCGCTGCAGCTGCTCCTCACCCACAACTGGTTTCGGAAGACACAGGCACATCTCTCTTTTCTCCGGCCGCAGAATAAATGCAGCACTGATGCAGGCTTGCAGCCCCCAGCATGTCTCTGGGGAGGGCCATCAGGATGCCCTGCAGCCCCCCGGGGGCTGACCCTGCCCCCGTGGGTACCCGGGTCCGGCTCCCTGTCCCCCTCAGGGCTTTTCCTGTCATTTCTCCCCATGGGCAGCACTCTCTCCGTGAGCTCTGGCGGCACAAAGGCACACGCAGGGATGCTGAACATCTTTCCATCCAGCCGAGAGCAGTACTTGTACTGTTTGGAAAGGAAAAGGTGGGGTTTGCCGCTCTGCAGCATTCGGCAACCGCAGTCTCGGTGCTGCTGATAAATCCACTTGCTTCACTTTTCAAGAGGCCAATATCTAAATAAATGCCCAGACGGGAGAGCCGTGCCCCGGGCTGTCAGCACGGGGCTGCCATGGCTGCCATCTGCGTTGCCGGGCCGGTGGCCGAGCAGTGCCGCAGGAGGGTGGCTTGGCCCCAGGAGCCCACCAGCCGCTTGGTGCGGCTCCGGCGAGAGAATTAGTGGGATTTGTAGTGGCACCTTAATCTTATTTAGAATGTAGATTACTCTACTTCATTTTAAATAAGGGGAGGAATGGAGCAATTTAGATGTGTTTGTATATTTGGCATGAATTATACAAAGAGGAGAACATCCCCCTCAACCTTCTGCGCACGCGACCTGCATTTTGTGCAGGAATTCACTGCCGTGCTCACGGGGGACGCCCTCCGTAAAATACAAGATCATTTGAAACAGAGTCTCCTTCTTCTCTCAGATATATCAGTTTACCTTTCCAAATACATTTTAGCTCAAAATGGGACAAAACCATACATTTGATTCTCTTCAGGTTTCTGCTGGGCTCCTTCATCCCTGAAATCTGTTTTTTACGTCTGGAGCAGCCCCTGCACTAGCCGTGCCAAGTTTTTCATACAAAGTCTTGGCAGAATCTCTTTGCTTAAAAAATACTTCTATGGGCTTGCATTTATTAAAACAAATAAGTACTGTAAAATCTTTGTTTAGTTAGGTTATGAATTATTTGCTTGTTTTGTTCATATTTGCGCAGCTGCCAATATTACATATTCGTAGTTGCGGCTCAGACCATCTTGTGTCATTCAAACAAGTAATGCTGGTAAATTTAATTACAGAAGCTAATACTGGTTTTGTGGTGATCTGACATGGTTATTCCACCTACACTGCAAGGAGGAAGCTGGCACCAGGCTTACAGGGGAGCTGAGGGACTGGGGGGCTGAAGGCAGTGGACGAAGACGATGGTGAGACCTCCGCCGGCTGCCGGTGGCCGGGCACGTCCACCGCGTCCATCCAGAGGGAAACACGAACGTGCGGTACAGCCACGCTGGCACGTGGCAGGACGCTTCTGTTGCCTTGGCACAGGGAAAATGGGTAAACGTCGCCCCGGTGGGCATTTACATAATGATTCCTTTGAGCAGTGTGTGACAGGGTGTGAGGAATGGGCTGTGGCAGGAAGGCAAATTACAAAGCGCTGTGATCCCTAATCCCAGTTTGAGGGCTGTTTATAAACTGCAGCCACCTTTAGTATATGGGATGTATTTGCTTTTTGAGGGTGGTAATAGCGGTAAGCAATTTGTTGGATTTATGCAGGTAAACCTGCGTTTGGAGTGTTCAGATTAAAAAAAGGAGAAGGTAGGAAATCTAGCCTGTTCTCATTGGCTTGGTTGGTTTGGATTGCAAACTCACGGCCCCAGGACTGGACCGTCTCTCGTTCGGCCTTTTAATGACAGGTACCAGACTGGTTGTCAAATGGGACTAAGAAGTAGAGGCTGAAGCCTAGAAGCAAGGATTCGTGTTGTCTTGGAAGAGTGTTGAATTGGTCCAGGGAGCAGAATGTGGAAACCTCTGTTCACAACATAAAAATTCAGCACTTTTTATTTCTTCTGTATCTTCTTTGGGTGCAAAATGTATAGTTGCATCTTCCCCAGTAACACAACTTGAGGAGTCAGACGCTTTCTCAGCAAGGTCACTTCTTTGGCCTAATAAAAACCATTACTTTCTAAATGAGGCTGGTTTGCTGGCCTTGATGCAGGCTGAGGAAAGGCTCGCAGTGCACACCCCCTCACCGAGGGGCGCCCAGAGGAGCCTTGCGTCCGTAGTGAACCATGATGTCATTGGGTATGAAGAAACATCAAGGGTATCGATGGCACAATTAGGGACATTGTATGCTTGATAAATAACCTGTGGGGGTGCACACAGGAAATTCTGCGGCTGTGTAAACAAAGTCAAATTCCGATTAGGGGAAAAATGGGCACGTCTCGGGTGAATTGTTTGTGTGGTTGTCTCCAACATTTCCCTTGGACACAGTTTCTTTCTCAAAATTGGATAGAGTGGTTCAGCAGGCATAAAAGGTTGAATCAAATTCACAAGCAAAACCAAAAAAAAAACCCCGCCTCAAAGGCTTAAAATACAACCACAAAAGACCTTCTGGCTTTATAGCAGTATAATTGAGAGCATGTAATAATCCAGTGACAGCATGACCAAAATAATACACTTTTAAAACAAAGGAGAGAGAATGAGCGAAGAGAAAGAAAAAATTATGAGATAAGAGACTTTACAATCATTGCCTGTTGTTTTTGTTGCCGTGGTTGTTTTCCTCCTAGTACCATTAAATTATGTTTATACTGGATTATCGTAAGGAAAAAGGTATCATAAAGTTTTATGATGAGAGTCTTTGAGAGGATAAGTATTTGCAGGAGGCTGCTGTTGACTGTCTGAGCAATTCATTTCGTGGTGGTTGTCTAAGGGGACCTGCTGATAGAATTGCTGCCTGTAGGAGGATGCCAGGGAAGTCATTTCGGGGAGGACGGGCAAGGTGGTGCCGCCAGGAGTGACAACCTCTCATTCTGGGTGGGAACATAATTCGTGTGCACCTTACGGCTTGACCTCATCAAAGCGATGTAGCTATAAATTATGAGGAAGATTGATCTACCTGTGAGCTTTACTGATCGCTTGCCCGGGAGATGTCGGCGCTATCGCAGTGAGGCCCCAAAACGCTTCTGTGAGCTATTGTAAAAGCTGTTGTAAAAAATAACTGGCAGTTCTCCATCAGTCATCTATGGCCAATAACAAGTTTCTTATCACAGGACTCCATTTACTGGCCAGCTCAGGCTTCCTTGCGAGTGATCAAAGATCCCTGCAAGGTCGCAGTGGGGTAATTGAGAATTACTGCTCAACAAAGACCTACCCTCCGCTGTGCCTCACAGGTGGATATTGCTCTTTAAACCATGCATCATCACGATCAATCATATCAATCATATGATAAAATACACGACACAGCTTCCCAATACCCTTGAGATTATCAACAATTGAAGATTGATTTGGCCGCCTTTGTCCTAATGGCTCTTCTCCTTCTAGTCTTGCCGCAGAGGGTAGAGATGCACCTTCAAGAGTACTTCCAGTGGCGCAGCCTGGTGGGGATGTGAAATGCTGATTTTAGGGGCTGGTTCTCTGCACCACTTGGAAGAGCTGAAAGATAAAGACTTTAGAAACCATAGGGGTTTTTGTCTTGAAGTCAAGTACGTATCGTTGTTCTGCCCAGGAGCAAACGGGGAGGTTGAGACAGTAGTTGTGCACAGGGGAGAGCAGCACTCCAGCAAGGATGCTTCACGGGTGGAGGAGCCCCTTCCCGTGGCAAGCTGCACATTAACACCAGCGCCTGTTTTCCTCCCACGATCCCCACCAGGATCCCAGCAGTTAGCACATGAGATTGAGCACATCAAATGGGACAGTCTCCGTTTCTTTGGAGGGCGAGGGTGCAGCCGGAGATGTTGACTGGGAGGTGCATTAGCCGTCCCAAGTTTTGTAGCTGCTGTTTATTCTCTGAGAATCAGTGAGAACGAACCACATTTTTGACACAAAGGCAGATCCCCAGGGCAGGAACAGCTGCTTGTGAGGAGAGAGGAAGGAGTGGCTTCTTCAATAATAAATACAATCTGAAGGCAATAGTAAATGCTGAAAGGTTGAACAAATTTGGGAGTATTTTTATAGGCAGCATCTACCTTCCAAAGATGCAGTCAGGCCCAATGATGTAAATCAGCATGTTCAATGGTAGTTTTCTGTGATGATTTGGAAAATAAATGCTAAATCAAGTGGACTCTGAACAATACAACTGTCTGTCACATACCGGGTTTCATACTTGCAAACTGAGCACATATGTGAGAATAAAAAGGGACGTAACCTGTCATGCCTTTACCTTGCATAGACAGCATGTGTTTTCCTTTCCTTAGGAAATTTTCTGCATTTAGGAGATTTTCTCCATTTTATAAACAGCAATTAACAGTCTCATGTCTTCAGTTATTTTTCTTGCTCCCGTGTTCTCCATTGGGCCGGCACAATCGCACAACGAGCGTTAAGGTTCAAAAGTTATTTCCATTATAACGCACGGCCCGCAGTTACATCATGCGCCTGGCTCGCAGCACTGGGCACTGCGCACACGGGGCAAACCGACAGTCCTCGCTTCCCTGAGATTATGGTTAATCCTGACGAAAGAGCGCAGATAAAAAGAATTAAGGCTGGTTGGCACTGTATGGACTGGGCTTATCCCACCCAAATAGCATTAAAATTTTGTAGCCTGCCTGATGGGGGAGGATTTGAAGTGGGCGGGAAGAAGGCTGTGCGGGAAGCCTTGCGAATGAAGTTCCCCTTCTCCATTCATGAATTCAGCAGTGCCCGTTTGTTACACGCACGAGGCATCTTCAACAGTTCCCAACTAGCCAAGAGGATGGTTTGGCTTCCTCTAAAGTAGGTCTTTGGGCCTGATCCTTATCCCATGGGAGCTGCACTGAAGTCGGTGCATCTTTACTGGTCTCATCGGCAAGAGATCGGGGCCTCCACACTGGAAAGTCATGAAAACAAACCGGGTCTGCTTAAATTTGAGATAAATCACAGAGTTTAAAGGATCAGAGATGAAAGAGAATGTTCTAATAACCTGATTGTTAAATTTCACTTTCGGGGTCAGAGGGAAGGGAACGGAGGTTGAGAGCAGCATCATGCGTCCCACAGAAAAAGACATCATTTAGAATTGTCCCGTTATTTCCAGATTTCCCCTGTGAGAACCATTTCCATGGACACAGAACTTTCTCTACTGAGTCCTTTACAGTGATGAGCTCCCCAAAATACCATACAATCAGCTTTAGAGAATGATGCCTATGAGAAAAAAAAAAAAAAAATTAAAAATCCCCCTGCAACTGCAAGGACTGTGAACTTAATTTACCAATGCAAACAAGAGAAGCCTGCCAAGCTGCCAACATAGTTACCTAATTTGTTGACACAGAGATCACAGGCAACGTTTTATTTAGTTCTATACGTCTGCATTTGTTTGCTATCTGATCAGGTCTGTAATCCAGCCACTTCTGCGTCGGGGAGAATTGCTCTGTGTCCTTCCCCGTTCTCTTACAGCAAAGTGCAGCTGGGATGTTTTAAACTGTGTTTCTGACTCTTTCGCTGCCTGAATCTGTTGACCTTAAGGGCACGTTGTGAGGGCTGTTTGCTTTCAGGAGCCTTTGGGAAGGTGACCACGGGTGGCAGTGAGACGCGGGGGGATGACGATCGCGTGGACGTGCCTGCACTGTTAGTTTGAGCAACGGGGTCCTCTGCGCTTTGGCCTGGGGATGACTTTCTGTGGGATTCTTCCAAAGAAATCTGTGTGTCTGTGGAAGTTTAACTGGAGCCAAAGCAGCCGGGGCCAGTGATCGGGCTTCTGGCTTTGGCTCCCTTGTCACGACCCTGCTCGCACCCTGTGCTGCCCCGTGCCACCCAGGACCTGGGAAACTATCCCAGCCCCTTCGTATTTTGCCCAGACACAGTCAGGGAGGTGCGTTCCCTGCCCAGGAGAACTCCCTCTCACTTGCAAACTTAATTGTCCTTTTCCTTCTGCTCTTCCCCTCTTCCCCTTCCATCTGCCCGTGCCCATCCTTCGGTCACCGCTGTCGATTCTTGCAGCTCTCCAGCTCCAACACTGCACCACGCCGACCCTCATGCTGAAAATCCCCCAGACTGTTCAGTGCAACTGGTGCTAGAGCCCTGCGAGTATCTGCACTTCTCTGGCGTGGAAATGGGAGATGGAGAAGAGCAGGGAGGTCACGCAGTCTCCCACCTGTTGCCAAGGCAAGTTTACCTTCAGGAATCAATTTATCACACTCGTTTCGCGTGTGCCCAGAAGACATAAGGGACTGGCTGTGGTCATTCTGTCTCAGGAAGACTCTCATTTGGCATTAAAACATTGTGCTCTTAAATTTTGTCTCCTGACCTCTGAATAATTCTTGTGTCACAGTGATATTTTATTCTTTTCCCAATTCTCTCTCGTACATATGCTTTTGGTGACCTCTTTAAAATCGTGGCTCACCTACGCCATACCAATTTTACTCCTTTTAATCTTCCTTCACGAGACAATATTCCCAATCACTTAATCGCTTTGTTGCTTGTCTCTGAATTCTCTCCAATTTGTCAAAATGAATGGCTCCTAGCAGTTGGTGATGATGAGAGGACAGAGGGTGTATCTGATGTGACAGTTATTTACTCTGCTGAGAAAACATCTTTGTTTCCCTTTTCAGAGAAAGAGGGCTTTACATTTTCATCGCATTAGAGGCACAGCTATCTTGCGTACTTACAAGACGTTACACAGAAATGCTTTCTCTTGCAATACTTTATTCTTTATTCTTCTGTTGCATCCGCTCTGAGCTTGGTGGCAGGACATGGATGGAGTGTGGGTATGGATTTTAATGGTTTAGAAGCTTTGTTTTTCCACAGCTGAGGTTTGGGATCACTGTTTACTATTTTCCTAAAAATTACCAATGTGTCATCACCTTTCACAGCTAGGTAGGTATATATGGAAAGCATTTGCCAAATTAAATCTCAAATTTAAAAAATGTCTCATTGATTGACACAGTCTAAATGTAACCTACGTGTGTGTCCGGAGAAGGACTCTCACTGGGTACACACTCAGAAAGGTAAAGACAAATATTTTTGATTAGAAACTCAACTCGAAGGTATTCCAGTGTAAGGTCGCTTTGGCCAGTGCGTGCGCGGGGACAGCTCTGCATCAGAGCGTCCTCACTGGGAACGGCCTCGCTTTTACGTGTACCTTGTAAGAAAAGCCGAGGGAATCAATTCGGCACTTATTCCTTCTAACTGTGCCCCTGGGTCGGTTGGATCTTCAGACCCCCTGCGACGAATGGGACCCAGCGCTAATGAACGTTTCACTCTTTTAAGCGAGCACATGGCTGGTAGCTGGTTGCTTTCCCCACTGCTCACTCTGTTGCCTTTGGCTGGGGAGTGAAACCATTTCCCACCACCGGCGCACAAGCATCCCTTGGCGTCTGCATCTGTGCTTGCCCACACCGGCTGTTACCTAGATGGAAAGAACTTTGAAAAATTATTAACTACATCAATAAAATAAGATGATTCCTGAAGCAGTTAATTCACTAAGGGCCAGGTTCAATTCAAGCAATGCACGTATTTTCCCCAAAATTTCTGGGTTTTTTGATCTCTTCCTAAGGACATTCCACTTTTTTAACCTCAATTTGTTATTTAATCTGTTGGGGCAGAATAAATAATCCGACCGCCATAAAGAGCTTTCTCCCTTTACATTAATAAAATTGAGTAACTCTAACTTTTAAAAATGTAGAATGATATTATTTAGAACTCTCTAAAAATTCGTAAATAACACTTTCACCCTAATGACAGTTGGTAAAATTAATCCTTTCAAAAACTACAATATTTTTTTAAAACCCTGCCTCCCACCAGCTCTACAAATACAACAAACTGAAGCCTTTTGTCCTTTATGGCTCTCCTGGCATAATCCGCTCCATTCGGGGCAGAAGCGCCTCGGGATGAACCGCCCCGTCTCCCTGGTTTGATGGCCGCATCCCCCTGCCCGACTTCTGCGCTGGATTAGCACTTTCCAGATGTTGTGTTTATGCCGCACAGCATCTCCGCGGGGCCGCGCACATGCACGTGGGGATGTCCCCAGTTTGCTGGGGACCCCAAGGGGTGGGGGGGCAAGGGGGGGATGGCACAAACAGCAGTGCTGCTGCTGCCGTTATCATGGCTCTGTCCCTCAGCCTTTATAAACCTGTGACTCTCGTGAAGTATTGCAAAAGTAAATCAAGACTAAGTTGTGCTTGCTCAGGATCCCTGCCGGGTGGCCCGTGGTTTTATGGAGCCTTCCTCGGCGAACATGGCGTTGCTGCAGCAGAGGCCTTGGGGCCCAGAGAAGCTGGCTGTGGAAAGCCCCAACTCCAGCCATGGGGAATCCTGTGCTGCACCTGGGAACTAGACTCTTCGTTACATCTTTGGGCTATTTTAGTGAAAATGTGGTCTGATGTTCTCTGAGGCTAGCAAAATACACCACTGAAATCTCTTACTGGGTGATGAAGCTTGGCCAGCATGAATCCTCCGACAAGGAAAAAGAGCATGGAAGTCTCTGATTTGCAATCTCGCGGCAAGTGACCTAAGCTTCCCTAAATACCCATTTGCCTGGGAGCAGTAGGCAGGAAGGGTACTGCTCAGAGCTGCTCCGTGTGAGCGGCGCAGAAGGTGATGCCGAGGCGAGGGGCTCCGGCAACCCCGACCCTGTAACCGATCCAATGGCGTTTCGACTTCCCAGTGGGACACGGCGTATTCAGCAACTCTTCCTCGTACGGCACGAACCCCAGCAGGGTGCTGTGAAGAGCCTGAGGGCTTCTCGACGGTCCTTGCTCATAAATGGCCTCGCATACCTCCTCCAGATACCTGAGCAGTGTAGAGGAGTCCCTGCGTGACCTCCGCCCAGGACATCTCTTCCCTGCTTGGGTTCACCAGAAGCATCCCAGCGCTGGGTAGCTGCACGTCGTTGGTAGATATTAGTTCAGGTTGTGGAGCGATTGTTCATATGAAAAGCTGTGGTAATATCTCACGTTTTTACATAATGAAAATAGATTTTAACTCTATTTTCCCGTTAAATGTTTGATAAATGGAGTCTTATGTCTGCACAATATTTTGTGTTTGAAAGGCAACATTTGTTTGGACTTCCTAAAGCAGGGAATTTATTTTAGCAGCTCATTTCATAGCACTGAAATATTATTACTGCTGCTACTACTACTGACAATAATAATATCACTTAAAGTGCCTTCCATCCTCCAGAATATCAAACTGCTACACAAAGTCCTCCAGCCTGGAAAGCTTCCAGAGTCCCTCACCACCTCTACGCTACGTTCTGGGGCAGAAAACGAGAACTGTGCTTCCCAAAGAAAACTGCATGGGAGTTTTGCATAGGAAAAGTGAAAACACACCTTTACGGCGCCTTTTAGATGGTGGTTTGGGAGATGCAGTTTTAGAGTTCTGGTGGCGTTTGCCTTGTTTCCCTTTGAGTTGTTTATCTGGTAGCTGTAAGGTTTACTGTCGTCTGCCCCCTCCTTGCTGTACCGCAGCGATACGTCTCGTGGTGTTACTCGCCGTTTGCCTGCGACTCCTGGGACACGTTCGGTCCCCTTGCCCCGCTGCACGCAAGAGCAGGTGAAGCCACTGGGGCAGGTCTTTGGCACGAATATGTCACCGTTCTGTCGACTGTTTGGCTGGGGGGTTTACTCTGGCTGGAGCCCTGCTTCCCGGCTTTCTCTTCATAGCTCAGTGAAGCACAATCCATTTGTTTCATTGCTGCTTAGGTTGGACCTCAGTCCTTTTCCGAATACCCATTAAAATACAGGCAATGCCTTTCTTTTCCAGAAAACCTCCATTTTGCTCTGTCTTCTCCTTTTCTCTGATGGGAATGATGATGTCGGACCAGAGTATTTAGGATTTCCAAATTCCCTGCCCCAGAGTAGGAGTGAGCTCATCAGAGGGACAGGCTGGCTGATTATAGCAGAGCGAGCGCTTCTATTTATTCCCAAGTATCTTGTTAATCAGCAATAAAGGAACAGGAAATAGCAAGAAATTACATGGCAGTTAAGTGAGTTTTTGGTAAAATATATATTCTTAAATTAACCTAAGTGTCTGTGAATCACGAGAATGTAATTTAATTTAATCCATTAACAATATGAAACTTGAATCCTATTTCCCATCGTATTTTCAAGAGTGGAAGTAATAAAATGTTTAGTGGCGAGTAGGCAGCGTTATTATTAGAGACGTAATTGCTCAAAGGCGGGGTAATATCCACCCAACTATTTCATTTTCAGGGGTACAGTCTTTTCTAATGTCACAGTTGGAAAAGGATGGGAAAGAAGTGCTGGGCAGTTTCTAGTGAAGTGGAATGAAATAGGTCACGGCCTGACGCACGAGCTGCGGTGGGGTTTATTGGGGTAGGGGTGGGAGCAGAACCTGCCCACAGAAATAAATGTACAGAGCTGCTTGTTCCTGTTCTTGTGGTTGTACCGCAAGAACATTTATACAGACATCAATGTTAAAAAAAAAGCAATTGCCTTTTAGCCAATATCTGATCCTTTTACAGAAAGGGATCTCAGAGCAGTAAGAATATTAATATCCAGGACGGGTGGCAGGAATGACCCGACGCCCTCTGACAGTTGTGTTACTCTGCCCAGCTCTGCGTATCGCCAGGAATAGCAACCGCCTTATTGCTGTTATTTTATGAAGCAGCAAATTTTGCACCACTCGGTCCTGTCCCTCTGAATCAACCCCATCCCTTTGCCTTGCCCTGCTGCTGACCCTCGCCAGGGAGCAGGAAGCAAACACGGTTTATTAATGCTGCAAACAGCAAACACCTCCTTTTTTTGGATGAGTATTTTAACACCCAGTTCTGCAATGATGTCCCTTTTGGGCACTCCCTTTCGGGATCAAGACTACAGCCTTCAGCACGGGGCAGAAAGCAATAGGACTTGATCTTCATTTTGAGTCTGTTTAAGGAGGTTTATGTTTATGAGCAATACAGTTTCCTGATTGGGGGAAAAAAAAAGCGCACAGTTAAAAATCAAACTTTGATCCCCTCGAGTGACATAGAGACAGGCACTGACAAGCATCTTATGAGCTGAAAATTGAATCTTAGAGCACTTCAACCAAACAGTCTTGGAAAATGAAGATGGCTGGAAATGGGAGAAATCAACATTAAAGCTTAGGTATGTATGCTTTATGGATCAGCCATGGCGACCAAAAGACCCTGAATTTTTTCCCACTGCAGATAAATAACCTTTGGTTGCAGCCCAAATTCAAGAGAAGAGTGGAGGGGAGGTCTCGGCGCGGCCCCGCGCGGGGGCTGGCAGCGATCCTTCATGAAGAGGGCGGGCACCAAGGCGAGGAAAGCGGGGAACCCTGGGCTTGGGGACGGTGCCAGGGCGGCCGGGCTGGTGTGCCACGGGACTGACACCCGCCTCGGGGGTTCACCAGCGCGGCGTCGAGGGGTTTGTGTTCACATCGCTCCCTCTGTTCCTTCCTTTGGGGGGGGAGTGGGTGGGCTGTTTGAGAACATCACGGCAAACAGTTATTTTTCTGCAGCTTTCTCGTATTTTTGGTGTATTCCTTGCTCTCTTCGGTGTGTAAAATTTATTTTGCTTAGTTACATTTTATTTTAAGAAATGCTAGAGTTTCCACTTGACCTACTGTGATTTCAGACCAGCAGTGTGGAATGTTAATCATCTGGTTTGTGTTTGTCTAATATTTATGTCGGTATATTGCTTTACAAGGGGAAGGTCCCATTGATTCTCCCGCTGCAGCCGGAGCCGTGGCGTGCATTTGCCTCGACTCGTGGATATGACGGAACGGAGTCCAAGGGGCTGTTGATACCTTTTGCAGACTCCTCTGCCCAGCCACACACATCATCAGAAGACAGTTCCTCAAATATTCATGATTTCATCTTTTCCCTTTCATTTCTGATGGCGTGATGCTATTTGGAGTAACACCTTTTATGAGGATAACCTTTAAAATTCAGTAGAGAAAGAAGAAAGAAGAACGATGCTTACAGAGATCCTGAAAGAAAAACTAACACAGGCTCTTCTGTATTTGTGTCAGATTGGACTTTTAAGTAACCTACACATTTTCTAAATGCGCACGCCTGAATGTCCCGATGATGAAAAACCTGCGTGTTCACCCGGGATGCAGGCCGGCGTGTAACTCTCTGGCATTTGAGTCCTCGCATCCGTAGTCCTTTGTTTTGGAAAGGTCAGCGAATCAAACTCCCACCAGCAGACACCCAGAGCAGGTCTGCCGGGGTGCGTGGGGCCGCGCAGCGCGGCGCGCTCGGGCGTGACTCACCGAGCTGGCGGGTTATTGATTATTCATAGGACAAACGTGCATGTTCCAGTGACTGGGATTGCTCATGCGCAGAGGAGGCGACGGGGAATCGGCTGGGAATCGCCGGGCTGGGCAGGCACTGCTGGCAGAAGAGGCAAGGTCTCTGCCTGCAAGAGGAAAGGGCACGTTGTCTGCCGGCGGCTGGCCACTGTCCTGCCGGGGCTGGCGGCCAGGCTGTGGGCAGCAGAGGCCCCTGCGTGGGCGGCAGAGCTGGCGGCTGGCACGCGGCGCCGGCGGCTGCACCAAACCCTCATTGCTGGGTGGGCGCGTGGGGAGAGAGCACGCTGCTGTGGGAGCAGGCGGAGGGGATCGCTGAAAGGGGTCTCCTGGAGAGGACGTGCCCCGGGACATCGGTGCCATGGACCACACCACCTCTGTGCTTCTCCCAGTTTATGGCACAAAGAGAGGCTTCGCGTTTTTGTTATTTTTGTTATTTGTTGTTTTGTTATTTGAACCCTACAGTTAACTAGGTTCGAGCAGCATAAAACTCCTAGAGTTTCAATGGGCTTAGACAGGGGGCCGTACCCCCGCCCCTGCTCTCTTACGCGTCCGTTTATTATTCAGGAAACCAGACAAACGTTGGTCCCTTCGGGGCTCTCCCATTCAACCTTTTCATTTTGTTTTTTTTTTTTTTCAATTTCCGTTGTAATCAAGCGATCCGAACCAGTCTCAGCTTGAAGATAGGAAAACTGAACTGTTGCACTAAAGCTGCTGTTCTGTAAAACGGCTGACAAGTTTTTAAGGGTTGGTGACTCTTCCTGTGTCAGGAATAATATAGAGCAACGATATTCAGAAATCCCGCTAAGGGGATTCCTCTTGGTTTCATAGAATCATTTGGTTGGAAAAGACCTTTAAGATCATCGAGTCCAACCATACCTGTCCACCACTAAGCCATGTCCTGAGTTTCCTGATCGGCTCTTCCATTACTGGTCTATTCTTACAGACTTGCAAGACGCAGTATGTTCCTACGTACTACTCCTGCCGGGGGACCGGGGGGCCCAGGGCTGGGTGAAGGCAACACTCGGGGGTGCCGTGGGGGCTGGGACATCACCGGCGATGCTCTGCTGTGCTGTGACACAGGCAGCACTGTGGTGCTGAAAATACAGCAATCAGACTGGCTTTGCGTCGCTGGTGGTGATGCATGGGCACCCTTCTTACTAAGGCAGACCCTCTAATCGTTCTGGTGCATCTGGGTGGCAATGGTTTATTTCAGTCAGAAGTGTTTTTTCCTAAGATCGAATGAAACTTATGAAGCTTAATGTCCATGTCAAATATGAAATTTTCCTTTTGACATATTTTATCTCAATGCCACCATGGAAAGTATTGGATGATCCACTTCTAGCTGAATATTAATGAAGTAAATTATCTTAGAAAATTTCCTACTGTGTTCAGACTACAGGAACTAACATGCCTCATTAGATGCCTGTTGATTAGAAATGTTAAAGTGGCTTTTCTTTCTTTGAATAGTAATTAAAATTAATTTGATAGACTTAACCCCCACCCCTGTAACTGGCTATCCGCTGAATCTTTTAAGTTGGAAGAAAAGTGGAGCTTTCCAGTCTGTAGTTTGTCTGGGGCTCGGCTTTGCCCTTGCGTTGAAGCCGGAGGGCGGTGGGACAGACGTCCCGGCGCTGGTTCTGCACGAGCGGTGGGAGCACCGTCGGGATGGAGCTGGGCCGGGCCGGGAGGTGGGCAGTGGGCTGGGTCCCCACGGCGGGCATGCCTGCAGGGAGCAGAGCTCCCGCTGGGAATCCAGCCCAAACACAGGCAGAGAACTCTCAGCAATGTGCCCATTTTGTTCGTGTCTCAATTACCGCAGTTTTCCTGCACCAGAGCTGCATCTCGCATCACTCGTGTCTCCATATCCTCTCTCCGTTCGCAATTCGTATCCTTCCCTTGCCTTTGCAAGTGTGTCTAGGATTGTGCTCTCCTCGCAACCCTTCTCCAAGTCATGAAATATTGTTTATATCATTAATTCAGGGAGAGAGCCAAGAAATGTGCTAAACACAATCTTGCCTTTGCAGCCCTGTGAGCAGCAGTGAAAGCTTGTTGAATAACAGAGCATTGCCCGTTATCGCCACCAGATGTACAGCACAGAGCGATTATAACTCTCCGAATCACAGGCACACCAGGGACTGGAGGGTTAGAAAATGTGTTTAATCACTGGTCCCTTTAGGATTAATAGACAAGGCGAGGGATAACATTTGTAATAGATTATATCTTTCTGAGAGTGGAATCTAGGCACACTAAGTACTGTATTCCTTACAGTTATTTTTGTTCTCAGGACATATATTTGGGTCAGAAAGATCCTTAATGCTGTAATGGAAATGCATTATATGGTAGAGACAGCTTTAGTCATCGCTGGTAAAATGAGAAAGCAAGTCACCCCGCTCTGCTCCCTGTTAAGTACGTGAAGTTGAATTCCATCACTGCTCAAAACAGGTCACAGCAGGTGGGTAATATAATCGGAGGAAGACAGGTCAGGAATTTCATGCTTTCAAGGTGTTCAGATCCGTTCAGCTCTGTCTGCCTCTGGACAGCCTTGCCCCATCCCCGGGACCTCCACCCCAGGAACCAGCCCCTCTTGCGGGGCTCTCGCTGCGGGCCGGGGCGCTGCAGGGGCACGTCAGCGCAGACGGGCGGCTCCTGAGCGGTTTTGCACGGTGATAGGGGCAATCTGAAGTGCTTCCTCTTTTGGGCCTGATTAAAGTGTCTCGGACCTTTTTTTAACATAAGTCTACAGCTGTCCATGTTCCCTGGAAAATTTGCTGTGCCGGAGGGAGGGAGGGGAAGGGGCCCAACAGCAGACGTGTCCAGCAGCAATCTTGAAAATGCTGTCTTCAGTAAGGTCACAGAGGGGAGCTACTGCATGGCTCGAGACTGTGTTTTAATTACTGAGCTCTAATTTCATTCCTGCTACATGTGTTTCTTTCATGTTAGGTATAACATTGCACAATTCTTGTACTGAAAAGCTCTGGGAGAATCACTAGGAATTAGTCCAGAAATCTGGCCGTACAGAGCTGGGGAAAGCTCTTTTCCAAGCAGAAGAGCGGTGCTCAGCTCCCAGCCCTGCTGCAGGTCGTCGCATTCCTCCTGCCCGTGCAGCGTGGCAGCGGTGCTCCCACCACCCGGCTCGTCGGAGCATGGCCCCTCTCCTCAGCAAGGGCTCTCCTCCACGGGAGCTGTCGGCCCTGCGGTCACATGCCGGAGACGCTGTAATGTGAAGCAGCCATTAAAATAAGGAGAAGGGCTCAACCATGAAACTCCAGGTCATGCTGACACTGATGATAACCCGCGCCCAATGGTGGCGGAGCTGGAGATGCGCCCGTCGGTCTGTTCCCTGGGTGCTGGCAGCTGGGGTTTGCAGGCGATATCAAGAAACCCCGTGGGTTCTGCGCTCCAGAAACTTCTGCTTCCCGTGGGAGCAGTCGTTAGCACAGCCCCGATTTCATTCCTTCTGTGGATGGTGCCATGCAGTTGGTTTTGCTCCAGGCTTTCTCTGGAATTAGGGACTCCGAAACAGCAGACTGGTGTTGGTGCATCCCCCAGGTGGTTGCTTACGTTAAGGTACGGCGTTGTTTTCCCTGAACCTCTCCAGCGTGCCGCAGCGCCGGAGGAGACTCGGGAGGCAGGCAGAGAAAGCAGGCAGCTGGATCTTAAGGGTGTTTGAAGCAGCAAAACAAACTGATCCAGGTGTGAGCCTAAGGGGCGAGTCATGTTTGCCTCCAGGGCCCCTACAGGGACTAGCTCGCAGGGGTTGGAAACTTTGCAAATGGCTTGTTACAGCCCTAGGAGACATCCACTTCTGTCACCAAAACGCGGTGTCCATGTTGGCCCTGTCTGCCGCTCCGTTTGTTTTGGTGCTTGCAGGAAGGGCCTGCCAGGGACCGAGGGGTATTTCGGAGCCCTTACCTGGAGCAGGATTAGCCTTCGGGACATCAGCTGGGCTTGTTTCACCAGCCGAGTTAAACAAAGCAGCATTTCTTACCCGGTAAGTAACTACTCACATGCACCGGCTGGGATTCAAATGCTTAACAGCGATAACTTAAAGGAATGCCATGTGGCATGCGCTAAACGGGAATGCCAAACTTGCTGCATTTGCAAGCCAAAATACTTACGCAATTAGCGCAGCCTTGGCCAGTGGCCACAGCCAGCAGATGTCTAGCTGCGTCCTGCGCACTCCTGGAGGCACCACGCACGAAGGAAACGGAACAGATTTCCTTTAAGTAACAAGAAACAGTAGGATTCGTCTCTTCCAAATGAGCTGTTTATAAAGGGCTTATATGGTTAACTTGCTCTCAGTGATTTATTCCTCTTTCCCCTCCCCTACACCTCGTCCCTGTAATCTCAATGTCTACTGAATGTCTAAATTAAATAATGTCCTGATTTAGACATAAAGAAGTTCTCAGCTGTCTGTGGCCCCAGTTGGGCATCAGGATTCCTGGGAAAGGATGAAAACTCCTGCAGCCACAGCATACAAAGCACTGATTTGGGAATAAGCTCTCCCCGAGAGTTTCAATATGCTGATTAACTTTGTACCAGCCAGCTCTGTGCCAGATCAAGCCTGTCTGCCCTGCTCTCATTTAGTGCTGTAATTCCGTGACCAAGTAATTTCCTGCTTTGGCATTTAAATAAATCACTTGTGGCTCCACAAGCGAAGGTGCACATGTGCAGGGCTCCGGCCCTTCCCCGCCACCGCGGTCCCCAGCAGGGACACAGCACCCCCATCTTGTCTTAAGATTTATCAGGACCCGTCTTCCTGAGTCCCACCCATGATGTGCTGTCGGTGCTGGGTCAGGATTAGTCCCTCGGACGTAAGCTAACCACTGGGAGAAGGCACTGCGGGTCTTGGTGCTTTCTCTGGGCTTTCACAGTGGAGAGCGACCGAAGGGAGGCGGGCGTGCTGCAGCCCGAAGCGAGTGTGCGTATGGAAGGGTGATGTACAGGAGAGCTGGGAGACAAGGACAGAGCGAAATGGAGTCATTAGCAGGAGAAAAGGGAGAGGGATCAGGCTCTGCTCGGAGCTGAGCTCTGCCTTAAGGGGTTGAGACAGACTGCAGATGAATGTCGCGGAGGTGGCCGGAGAGCAACGTAGACAGGCAACCACTGTCTGGGCTCTGCAGTATGTCCGGACAAACCGGTCTCCATCAGGAGCCGGAGGACTGACTATGGGATGAGGCTGAAATGCCTGAGATTTTGGAAATTTCCAACCGATGCTTCGGCTTTGTTACTCATGGATGAGGACTGTGGCATGAAGTACTGCTTCAGTACAAACCCAGGTAGTTGCCATGACCCTTGATGGAGGATGAAGTATATTCCTTCAGGTCCTCATGAGCTATATATTAAGCAGCTCCTGGACCCACTGAGCACACGGTCAATCTAGCTGTTTACTGGCATCTGCCAGTTCAGGGTCTCCAAGCTCCTGGGGAACTGGAGGGATGCCCGGGGCAGGCAGAGAGTCATTCTGCGATGGTGAGGTTCACAAGGGTTTGTTCTTCCAGGTATGGCCTAGGTCTGACATCTCACCAAGTTGCCGAGTCAAATGTTGATTGCACCACAGGAGAAGAGGTCGTGCCCTTTGCCTCCAGGTCCTTGCTTTACAGAGTGTTGGGGAAAAGCAGAAAGAATGGTTATGCATCAAAAATCTTTTTGTGTCGGGTATCTGCCAGAGCTGCAACTGTAGCAGGCGGATCTTCACCGCAGCTTTCCTGAAAGCAAGGAAGGCAGAGCTCTGTGCACCCAGGGCACAGCTCCCTGGACGGCCCTGTGCAGGACTTCCCATGCGAAGTGCTTGAGATCTTGTACGAGTTGGGACATGAAGAGTATTAGGTGGGACTGACATTGCTGGATACACACCTTTGCAGAATCTCACCAAGGACCTAGCAGCAGAGTCCTGATCTCTTGTGTCGCGGTTTGTCAGGCCGCTCCTCAGGGGCAGGGGAGACCCCCCAAAGTCACACTACTGCTTGCCTTGCTGCTGTGCTCCCCCACCAGCCACCCTCTGCCTGCCTGCAGCGGGTCGCGACGCTTTCATAGAGGTGGTGTTCTCCATGCGTGCTGTTCTCCACTCACAAAGCCAGAAACTTGCTTGGAAAAAAAATAGGAAAATTTCTGAAGGTATTGATGGCTTTGCTCTGGTTCTGCTTATCCAACAACACTGCAAGTGACGTCTAGACAGAGAGAGGCATATTGCCTCTCTGGTTAGTTTTTTAGACTAACCAGTTGACTTGGAAAGAGTGTTTTTGGGACCTGAAGCCGTACCATGTGTCTGAATGCGCTCAGTTGTGGCAGATGTGGGACCTCTCACGGGTTCCCGGTAGGTTACGATAGATAAGCTCAGAGTGTCCTGGCATTTGCAGGTGGCACTTGGCAGGGACCATCATGAGAAGTGAGTGAAGGAGGGAAAAGGGGGCAATACCTGCTTTATATTTGCTGTCTCTACATTTGAAATACCTAGAGGAACGTCAGGCAGCTTCACCCATCCCACAGCAGCCTGGGCAGGCCTGGGTTGAGGAGAAACGGCAAGGGGTTGGGCTGGAACACATACCCTGGGGAGAAGAAATTGATGTATTTCCAGGTCAGAACTGGCCCTGTTTGTTATTACCAAAGCCGAAAGAGCTCGGTTTTGCAGTGATTGCATGAGGAAGGGGGTGGTGAGGGAACTGCTCCTCACCATCATCCCGGTACAAATGCCACCACAACATTTATTGATTCTTTTGCCGTCGCAGCTGTCACCTTACGCACCCACAGCATTTATTACGCTTCCATGGAAAGATTTTCTGCCAGTTCTCACCATTATCAACTTCATGTTGTTAACAGTAATATCTGTTATGTGAAGGGATAGGAGAATCCTGCAGGGCTCCCTTGGGAACCTCTGCAGAGACCTTTCTGCCCCGTCGGGATGGGAGGATGTGGGGCATTTCGGTATTGCTGCAGGGAGAACCAAGGCTGTGGTTGATGCCCGGTTGCTCTCGCTGGGTAGATTCAAGGTGTGTGTTGGATGGCGTAGGGGGAATGGTCGCCGCAGCGAGCGGGTGTGAATTCCCAGGCTCCAGCCCTGCAGTGGCACCCTCGGCTTTCCCAGCTTTCAGCGCTCTCAGCTGCCTGTATTAGCTCTGTTTCTAACCTAGCCCACGCTGCAGAGGCTATCAGTATGAAAAATAATTCCCAAAATAAACACAAAAAGGAAATTGCTGTCTCTCCATCGCTGTAATTTGCAGGGAAAAAAAAAATCCAGGAATTGTGGATGGATCTTATTTCGGCCAAATTGATTCACCCAGCTTGTATACTCCTTTCCGCACTGTATTTGCAATCAAAAGTCCATACATAATTAATCAAACGCACATGAAAAGCCGCAGGACAATGAAGACTTCTGCAAAACGCCTCTCCCAGTGCTGGCAGAGCGGTTACTCCAGAGCCAAATTTCTAAACTGGCTCTAAGAAGACATCACCAACCGCCTGGGCTCATCTGGTCGCCATGCCGGTGGGAGCCGTGCCGGCACAACCGGGGCGGTGCACGGGGACCCCCTACCCGCACACCCGGCCTCTGCCCCGCGGGGTGCCAGCCTCCCTCAGCAGTCTTGCGTGGGCCACTGAGAAACGGAGCCAGGAAAGACGGGGCAAAAATGCATCGTTCCAGATACGCCAACCAAAGTGTATTTTTAGAGCCACAAGTTATATGGGCTTAATAAGGTGCTTGGGCTGAATGCGTGGCTCCAGCTCAGGAGGAGGAGAAAGCCCACGCTCGTCGGTCGGGTTTATTCCTCTCACGTCCCAGGTGCACAAGGATTTCTTATGACGGGGTTTCAGGACAACGTCCCCTCTCCCGAGAACACAAACAGTTAAGCACTGCGGTGTAATGGCAACATAAAATTGTTTCTGCAGCCTGTGTAGACGCAGTGACAACGGATATTATTCACTGTCAGCCGGCTCCCCGAGAGCACTTTATTAAATTGCCTCTAAGACTCAGGAGTGGGGTTAATTATTTAGGTACCTTAATTTTCAATACATCTCTGTCTTTTGCCTGCAGTACCAGAAATCTAAAACTCTGGTTCAAGAGACAGAAGCACAAGAAACTATGAGCAATATTTATTTAAGTGCAATCACTGCCATGTGAAGGAGGTGTGATTTACAATGATTTTCGATGCCTAGAATGCAAAAATGAATAAACGACACCGGTAAGTTCTCCTGGATGTACAAGACCCCAGATTCTCACCAGCTGCTTTTGTCTCTCTGAGTTAAATGCTCATACGCATCCCAGTTGATGCAATTAATTTTGTTCCGTGCTGCCATCACTGTGCAGCAGCACGTGCAGGGCGAGATTCTGCTTGGGCCGGTCCATGCCAAGGCTGGCCGAGGCTCTGGTGGTGGCGGGGTAGGGGCTGAGGGGCTGCAAGGGGCCAGCACCTGCGGGGATAGGCGAGAGCTGATGAATGGGCGTCGTTACCGAGAGCGCAGGTCCTGAATGCGGGCCGTAAAATGGATGGTGGGGGCGTGCTGCTCATTAATCCCACGGTGACACCGGTTAACGGGGAGCAATTGCCTTGTGCGCATCGTTATGGAGCCCAGAGGGGCCGTGCTACGCATTCACGTGCTCCCCGGGGAGGCTGGGGTGCCTGGCTCGCAGGAGCCTCCCTGGGGGAAAGGCCGGGCTGGGTGACCCATGGGTGCCGGCAGGAGGGACGCGCCTGCGAGCATCGCCAGGGATCTGTGCCCCTCCTTTGGGTACCGCTTCTGCCCCCCACGTCCCTGTGCACCCCCGGCCCCCAGTTAGGCTGTGCTCCGTCGTGAAGCAAACAGGCCGTTACTGGAAGGGCTGCGGTTGTCCGAAGGATTGGCAAGCGCTGGGAAGGTTTTGCGGTGCGTGCCCTGCTCGGCACCCGGCACACACCCGTGGGACATCCCTCGTGCCGGCCGCTCTGTCCAGCGGCTCTCCCAGCACGGCCGTGGCCCTCGGGCAGTCCCTGGGCAGCGCCGTCACTGCCTCGCTGTGGGGTCTTGGCTGGGTATTTAGCTAAAAAAATCTAAAATCATCTACACTCAGCTGGTCCTTTGCTCAGCAGTTGTAATCTGGGGTTCGTGAAGGTGAGGAGCAGCGCTTTAGTGTAAACACACACTCTGGCAAAGGGACAAGAATGATTTTCTATGTTCATTTATTTAATAAATAATCGCAGCAATAGAAGAATTTGCCTGACTCAGCCTACCAGCATGAATTAAAACATTCAATTACACCAGTGGGGGGAAGTTTAAATATTTACTTATTCTTTAGGGGATTATAAATTAACCCTAAGGACCTCCATAAACCTTAGTCAAGACATTGACAAAAACCTGAATTCAGGCCTTAATTAATCGAGGGAAAACAGAGCGGAAGCCTCAAGAGATGTTGGATAGGGGAGAGCCCCAAGGGCCGTGCTTGCTTGTCAGCCGTGCAGGAATAGGCACACCCAGCTGTAAATAATTCAGATTTAGCGTGTTGTGGGGATAATTAAAGCCCACTGTACCTGACGCGTTCCATGAGGGTCCCTGAAGTGGGAGCCTTGGCTGTTGCCATATAAATCAGGTGCTTTGTGGGCTCATTAGCATTTCACGATTGGGAGATGGAGTCCTTCCCCTTGGTGGGACGTGCGCTGCGAACGTGCTCTTGCTGCTGCCGCGGGCAGGGGGATGCTCTAACGCCAGCCGTCGCTTCATTAACTTTCAGCCGGGAAAGTGCTTGCTTGTAAACAGATTCGTGATCTCCATGAAGTTGCCTTTTCTCTTCCCAAAGGAAAAATAGGAGTTGAAAGTTGCTTACCCAATATATTCATTGCTGTTCTCCAAGGAATTAAATTAGTGCCGTCAGAGTGTAATAAATTAAGGAGAGAGTTTTGGTAAGAAAACAGCAGTACGGGAGATGCAGTGCCCAGTGAGAAGAACGTGGAAGGGCAGTTTGCAGTTTGACCCGACCTCTGAAAGTGCTCGTTTTTTGTGGTCTGGAAGAGCGTTATTATCAAAATGATCTGCTTGCTGTGATTTGCCCTCCCGGTAATTCCTTCCAAACAGGCACATTTCTCCAAGGCAGAAAAAAGGGCCATTTGCTGAGATCCCTCCGGAGCGCTCTGGGAGATGCTCGGCACCCTTCCACCCCGAGCGCGCTCTGCTTCGCAGGTGGCAGCTGATGGGTTATTCCAGGAGAAAAGCAAAATTCTGCATAAGAAAAGGTTGCCCCACTTGGCCCTCGTTTTGCTTTGGGCTGATGCTGAAGTCCCTCTTTGATTTGGATTGATTTTCTTGAATTATATTAATATATATGGCAAGGATGTTTTGAAAATCACCTTCTCTCTACAGATTATCTTGTTCTGCAGCCACCACTGAGCTCCTGAGATGAAGGCTCCACATCTCCGCAGGGCAGGTGAACCTCTCAATAGAAAGGACTGTAAATTGGGCCAGCCCCAGAGGGAAGGCAATTCTAGGGATAAAAGCAGATACGGTAACTATACTTTAATGACCTACTTTTTCCCAGCCTTTACTCGCTAGGCAACAACTCGCACGAGCAAGAAAACCCATCTGTGTGTCACGTAGGCATGTTTAGCCTGTTTAGCTGTTTAGCCTGAGCCAAAACTGTAAAAGAAACAAAGTCAGTGGCAAAATTAGCGGAGCTGGGGATGAGAAGGAGCATATACGACTTTCTGTGGATTCCTGTAGGCTTTATTGAGGACCTGCTCACAACGCCCGCGCCGGCCTGGGCTGAGCTGCACCTTCTCCTGCCACCCTGCTGCCACTGGGGCGAGGCATGACCGCAAAAGCAATTTGAGGGGAAATTTACATTTTGCAAGCTGTTTTTCTTTTTGTCTTTTTCATTTGTTTGCCTTGGCTTTAAGGCACCAGCAGACAGAGCCCTTTCGTGTTCCCCATGGGCCACCCCGACTAAAGCCCCCCCACCTCTGCCAGATCCATAGCGTGAAGCCTAAGTGAGAACTGTTAATTTTATTTGAGATACGTCACTTCAGTGCTGACAAAATCTCTAATTAAAGCGAGTGTTTGCCTGGCACAGGGCAAGGGCAGTCTTGGCAGGTAAACAGCAGCTTATGTGGCCCGAGCTTCACGAGGGCTTCTTGTCACTTATGGTTGGGGAAGATTGCGGTTCTTTCCCCGTTGAGCACTGGAAAGGGTTTATTTCCACGTGGGACAGGTTTCGGGACAGGTCCCACCTCCCGGGTCAGCTCTGCCTGCCAGGAGCCCATGGGCAGTGCCTCCGCTCCCAGGAGCGTCCCCGCTGCACGGCCACCTCCTCCCAGCCGCCGAATTGCCATGGAGGGGCAGTGCAGGCAGTAGGCTGAGGCTGGCGGGAGGAGGGGGAGGTACTGATTTTCCTTTACTGGGTAGACCAAATTTCAGCTGAAGAAGAATATCTGTTCTGTGGTATCTGAGCATAGCCCGTCTTCAGACTCTGAATAAAAATGGTGCCAAATATTTTCCTTTAAACTTGCATCCGTTCCTCCTGCTCACTGCAGCTCAAGCCAAGTTCAGAAGACTTTTGCAACGCGGGATGGCAGTTGCAGCTTCGTCCAGGTTCACTCCTTGTCTTCCGAAGGCGCTGCGTTCTCACCTGTCGTGGCATCTGGCTTGGCAGCGTGTTTGCTTTGCTTCCAACTCTTGTGAATCAAATATTTGCAGGATTTTCACAGCTCTTCTCTTGTTTAACGCCAAAGGAAATACATTTCCTTTTTCTCTGCTTTTTAACAACCTCAGTAAATGGAGTTAAAACCAGCTAATTACGTATGACTTCAGCAAGTGAAGTATGGTCCCGTGCAATTAGAGTCTTTGCGATGCTGCTGCCGTGGCTCTTCTCAACTCTGTTAATGACTTGGCTGGTTGATTCACTCTTCTGCACAGTGTCTTGGTAAGAGGCAGTAGAAATGCATATCTTACCTCCAGTTACCTCTCACCGTGCCTTCCACACTCATGCTTCACAGTAGCATTGAAGAGTCACCCGTCAAGAAACCTGAAAGCAGCTGAACATTGGAAGGGGACAGAAAGCAACAGCTGGAGGCAAGGTAGAGGGAAGAAAACAAAGAGCTTCCCCCTCCTCTTACAAAAGATGGAACAAATACTTGTTTGCACTGTGACTGCTCTCCTTTCCTCTAGCCTGGTTGGTACAGGCCATCGCTCTACTTTCAGTTGTCAGGTGGGTATCACTTACTGGCAATCAGCTCGTGCTGGATTGGTTTTATGCCTCATCTCTGCTCACTGCAGAGTAAGTTACATGGCATAGTGCCACAGCCTGTGTCACCAGTTGTTCCCCCCCCACAAAGCTCAACCGGTGCCAGAGCCGTGCAATGCACTGCCCGGAGCAGCCGGTGCGCTGGCGCGGGGTTCAGCTGCCCCCCGGGGCTGCCCTGAGCTGGGCTGTTCAAGGAACGCGTTCTGCTGATGCCCTCTCCGGGCAAGTGTCTGTGCTGGGTCCCACTGCTGCGGACAAGGACAAGGAAAGGAGTCAGTGCAGTTTTAAAACCCTCTACTCACAGACTCACTTACTGTCAAGACAGTGTTCTGCAGGTGAAATCAAACAGCACTTGGTGGCAAAATATCTGATGCAAGTGTTATTAAGGAAGGAAGCTCACAGCGTTTCATTTAACACCTGTCCATTAAATACAGGTAGCAGTTTGGTGCATGTTCCCCCCCAGGCTGTAGCCCTCTGCGACCGCATCCCCCGGCTTTGCTACAGGCGGCCCGAGTAGCAGCCAGGGATGAACATGTCCTTTACAGGCTCTCCTGGCAAGTGCTGCAGAAGCTTATCAAGTGGGAAAACATGGAGTTAGAGCCCGAGGCGGTAGAGGTGTTAGCACCCTGGAGCAGGAGGAGGAGGAGGAGGAGGAGGAAGGCAGGCGGGTGCGATGCTGGGCAGTAGCTGCAGCAGCACGGGAGCTGGGCTGCGCTCGCTGCTGAAGCAAGAGGCAAATGCAAGGCTCGATCTGCACCCGTGCATGCTAGCCTGGGCTTACAGCAGTGCCACGTCCAGGCTGTAAGCTGCTCCGGCAGTTAGGACAGCAACCGGGTAAACCCAAGGCTAAGGGTGCAATGAAGACATGTCCTTATCTTCACTGATCATTTCTCCTTTTTGGGTGTTTTCATTCCTGCGCGCTGTATCACGGCGTACCTGACGGGGCCTGTGCTGCTTTCTCAACAGACTCATGGAACGTGTTCTGTGAAAACAGGCACGATGGTGAGCGAGAGAGAGCTGATAAAAGTTATTGTGGAGTCTTCTCGCTGGTGGACCTATTGCTAGGAGGAGCCTGCAGACTGCTCTGACAGCAGAAGGCAGCAGAAACAAATTACTGCATCCGTCTAGACTGACATTTACCCTTCTGCCTCTCCTGAATGCCCCCCTTACCAGCGCCCTTCTGCGGCAGGCAGAGCAGCAGCCGGGAGAGGCCAGCGTTAACTACAGCTGAGCGGTGCCGCCTGTTTGCACACCCGACGCTGGGGTCCTAATTTCCAAAAAGTGGTCTGCGTCTGCAGTTGAGGTCCCCGGGACAGCTGGCAGCTTTCAAACTCTGCAAAATCTGGCCCTGCAAATAATGTGTTTATTGTTCAATCTTGCAAAAAAATTAAAAAACCCAAACCGCACGCACGCCTCACCGTCTGTGTCTGAGGTCACAGGCTCGCAGCTCCTTGCACTCCAGGGAGAGTTTTATTGTTGTCAGGTGCAAGCAGACATTTATTAATTGAGCAATTTCTCCTGACCTTGATGGAAACCATCACTGACAGTCAAATAAATAGATTAGTATCATAATTTTTCAAGGCTAGGCTTAGGAATTAATTGCATTTATCTGATTTTGGCTGTTTTGCCATGGCAGCGCTTTAAATTTTTTTCACGTTTTCTTTCCGATTTGCACAGATGCATATATCATGCTGAGGACAATGCTACACCTAATTTACTTCAGCAAATGAGACCAATTAAAAATAACTCAGTAAAAATGATACCGAATCTTCAATTACTTGGGGAAGATGAGGAGCAGGGCATTCCGTAATTGACTTGTTCATCTTCTCGTCCTCTAAAACTCCGGAATGAACATCAGCCAGGGTAGTTCACTAGCTGGTTGCCATTAGCACTGACGACTATTTCTACTCTATGACCAATATAAATCACATATTACTGTTTTAGTTTTCTGGTCGGATGAAGGCTATTATCTGTATCTATGGGAGAGGTGGAAGATGGGGTATTTTTTTCATCAGAACTGCTGTTTTCTTCCAAGTCTGCTGTATGTGGTGTAGGCTGACACCTCCTGCTGACACCGGCGTGCATGGCTCTGGTGGGGTTATTAGGATAAAGAAAAAACTGGTCAATATAAATGGAGCATTGTGCTTTCACTTCGGGATGGGGAATTGCGGATGCGCTGCGCATTGCACCTCTTTTGCATGATTTGTAGGTAATATCGTATTTCAATAAGTAGCAAAAATAAAATGCCATGAAAATGATCAAGACTCTTGCCTTTTGCAGATACCTGCCTCTAAAATAAGGTGCTGCCAAACTTGGCTGTGGTGAATTCATTTCTACCAGAGAAATCGGCAGCCCTCGCATCACTAATGACAAGGATTTTACAGAGACTGCACATCACTAATTAAGGCCGTATTACACACGCTACTCGTTCCCAGCTAGCCCGTTGTGATGAATAGTGAACAGCTGTTGCTGATCAGGCCAAGGTACCGAGCTGCTTCCTTTTCATTTTGAGAGGCAGCCTCAGCTGGGCCTTTTGAAGGGCGTCGATGTTAAGATGGAAAATTCCCGTCGGTGCTGTCGAAGTTTCCAGAGAGACAAGCGACGCACAGCCCTCGCGTCGGTGCGGCGATGGAGGGCAGAGCTGGGCTGCAGTCCCGCTCTGCGGCAGGCGAGCGAGGGCTCTTGGCGTGATGGGTCTCTTCTCGGCTCTGGCGCGTTCGGTATGTTTTATCAGCCAAAGCCTGCTGTTGCCTGAGCTGTAACCTGCGTTTTCCCAGGGCTAGTGAAAGAGTTGGCTCTTTCTGGGTACCTCTTCACAGAATCACAGAATCATTTTGTTGGAAAAGACCTTTAAGATCATCAAGTCCAACCGTACCTGTCCACTACTAAACCATGTCCCTAAGCACCTCATCTACCCGTCTTTTAAATACCTCCAGGGATGGGGACTCCACCACTTCCCTGGGCAGCCTGTTCCAATACTCGACAACCCTCTCCGTGAAGAAGTTTTTCCTAATATCCAATCTAAACCTCCCCTGGCACAACTTGAGGCTGTTTCCTCTTGTCCTATCGCTTGTTCCTTGGGAGAAGAGACCAACACCCACCTCACCACAACCTCCTCTCAGGTAGCTGTAGAGGGCGATAAGGTCTCCCCTCAGCCTCCTCTTCTCCAGGCTGAACAACCCCAGATCCCTCAGCCGCTCCTCACAAGACTTGTGCTCCAGACCCTTCCCCAGCTTCGTTGCCCTTCTCTGGACACGCTCCAGCAACTCAATGTCCTCTTAGACAAGGGTGTTGCTGAATCTCTGCCGCAGTCGAGGGGGAAGGTTTCTGCCTTGTCGAAGGCTGTATGTTTGAAGGTGATCCACTGGAAAACTGCTGCCCAGGTTTGGTTTTGAAAGCCTCCCTTCCTAAAATGGTACGCGGCCAGCTGGTTGGCATCTCTGCTTTTTTTATTCCACCATTTTTCTTTTATGCTTCGCCTGCCCTGTGAGAGATGTAAAGAAGTTTAATTGATGAGTGGGTCTAAAGTGCTTTGAAGTCCTTGGATGAAAGGCATTACGTGCGTCGTGTTCTACAGTTGCTTGTTTGGATGAGCATGTTTACATCTTTTTCTGTCACTAAACTCGTGTCCCTTTGTTCACTTCCAAGGTAGCATTTCATACTTTGCATAAAAATGAAAAAAATTTGGTTTCCTATTTAAGGCGTAATAAGATCATGTAATTAGAAATGAGCCTTCATCATGATACGTGAACACTGTCAGGACAATCTCCGAGGAGGACTCTTTTCTCTCTTTTTCTCATAGCAGCCAATGTAATCTTAAGGCCACTGTATGTATGTGCTTCCTTTGATCAATAATTTACGGTAATCATTTTGTTCTGTAAAACTTCCGAAGTCCATATATATTGCATAAAATGCAGAATGGCAAATCCCAGATTGGATTTTACAAAGCTTTTCATGAAAGGTTTGGGTTGTTTTCAACTCGGAGGCGGGGGGAAGAAGTGGGTCTAGAGATGTGAATAAATCTGTTTGTTTAGGGACTTTGATTCCTGAAGATTTATTTTCTTAATACTGTTGAGTAGCATTTAGACTGTCTCCAGCTCCTGTGAGCTTACAGAAAAGCTATTTTTATGTTTTATTTTAGCCTCTAGCCTTCTAGCCTCAGTCAGGAGAAGTGGGACTTGCACATCCTACCCTCTCGCACAATGCCAGGTAGGGAATGTGATGCTGGGAGAAACTGCGGCATGAGCTCTGCTTCGTGCCAGGACGTTACTACGTGGATGCACTGAAAGTTGCTGTGTTGTAAATAGCTGTCAGCACGCGTTCTCCGCCTTGTGTGGGCAGAGGAGAATATTTAACTTCAACGGCTGTTTGGTGGCCGAGGATACGTGCATCTGGCAAATAGCTGAGGTGGCTAGAACCAGAGTTTTCTTCTGTGTGGAGCAGCGGAGGTCTGCTAAAGGGCAAAGCTGGGTGGAGGGAGGGGAAAAAAATCCATTTAAAGGTGGGCATTACTGCAGTGAACATCAGGCAGAGATGAACAAGGGAAGGGAGAAGAATTTTACAGGTTTTTTCAGTTGGGGGGGGACCCAATTTATTTGCAGCGCTGACTACGGTCAGAGGAAATAGATGGGGAGCTGTATTCGTGCTTTGAGAAGCCTCCGTGGCAGAGGCAGTCTTGGGACCCTGCTTTATTTATTCATTTTGAGAAAGGAAGAAAAAAATATCGCTAAACAGCAGTGGGGAAAGCATTCACATGTCGTATCCATGGCTCTGCAAATAATGAGGCATAGGATTGTAATAGGTGGGGAGTGAAATCGTATTTGAGTCTAATACTTGGGGGCTTTCAGATTTTACTTCCAAGAACAAACGTTTAAAAATGGCTCGGGCAGCGTGAGCTGATGTCTTATTCCCTCAGGAAATGGAATGCAAAATCATATTCATTGCTGCTGGTAGGAAAACTGAGGCTTCCTCTATGCAAACATTTCCATCTCCAGAGGTAAGAGGGTACCAGGGCACGTTTTAACCTCCGTCCTCGTGTCTGCGTAGGAGACAGGAGATGGAGTGCCACAAAACATCTACCTGTGGCTCGTGTTTGAGAAGTAGCACCAAGGGGATTAGTGTGACCACTTTGGACTATCAAGCAGAAGTTAGGCTTTCATGGATGCTGTTTTGTCGGAGGCTCAGCAGAGTTTGCCACTGGACAGATGATGTGTGGAGGAAGGGCTCTCATCGTTGCATGACGGAGGTCTTCAGCCTCTGCGCCTTCCACGTGCTCGCCCTTAGGTGACGCAGGGCCGAATGGCGGCTGCTGTTCCCGGACGGGGTTTTGAGGGGTATGTTAGGACTATGTGACACCAGAAGCGCTGCTTTATGGTGTATATACTCTGATCTTACGGATTTTGATTCTCAGCAGGGAAGACAGACCTCCTCCGGTCCCAGCAACTACCTTTTCCCGAGTCCTCAAGGGTTGTCCTTGTCTGCCTACCCTTGCTGCTCCTTCAGATCCAAATTTACGTCTTTAATTGTAAAGGCTTTTGCAGTTGTTTCCTGAGCAAAGGGCAGTGAACAGCTGAAAGGGTTTTGCTGGCAGATGACGAGCGTTGCACGAGCCTTCTGCTGCACTGGGGATGTGCAACTGGTGCTTCTTGCTGGAAGTAACTCTTTTTATGGGGCATTGCTTGTAGCCAGGGCTTTCCCTGCTGCACTTTTCATTGCCAACCAGTTCACTGTAACTCACGGTTCTGTAAGTGACAAGAACACCGCAAGAGACTAATTTGTCACCTGGGTGTGAGTCGGCTGCTCGTTACCAGGGTTTCTTCATGTAATTTATGGGTGAGTGCGCACGTCAGCGTGGATTTTGCCATCTGTATAATGCTGTTATTAAAGTTGAGTGTCTCAAAGAAGCTAAACAAAACAATGAAAAATTGTTTCCTGAGATAATTTAATGCTGGAAAATATTTATGAGGTGTTATAGTTAAAAAAAAAAATTATATGACAAAAAACTTTATATTGCTTTGCTGTTTTAATTAAATTACATTCAGTGGGCCACGTGTCATCTCTGGGATAAAATTGGTTACTAACAGAATATTTTCAGCTCTCTGGGGAATAGAGCTATTGTGCAGCTGAAACATCAGGAAACCTCTCTGCAAATTTATCGGATAATGAGTGCTTATTAGGCAGTAGTCAGGTCTGCTAAAGCCGGTGCTCCTGTGCAATAGCTTGTGTCCCGCTGGCGCACGCCATTTAGCGGTACGTTATCCTGCGTCTTCCGTGCTCCTGGACGGAGAAAAATAGAAGCCTCAGAAAGGAGATGATGAAAGGAGCCTCGAGAAACTGGGAGAGGGGGGCAGAGGAAAGCAACGACAGGGCAGGCGTTTTCTGTTGCTAACATTAGAGCTCAGTATGCATTGGCCTAAAGAAATGAGCATGACTGATTTTTTTTTCAATATACCACAGCACAGAAAATCATTAGTCATTAGGGGCACCACAGCCTACACGTTAAAATTCCTTCCATGTTCAGCAGTAAAGAAAAAAATTAAACAGAGAGCTAAGATGGTGTGTAGGGGCAGCTGAGCTTGCGCCTGGTGATAATCCATGCTCAGCGTAATCTGTGTTGGCTGGGGGCTGGCGAGTTTTGACAGCACTTACGACAGACACCAAAACCCCCTCAATTTCTTGAACTCTGAGTAGGTGTTTTCCCTCACCTGTATTTTTGATCCTAGAACCTGGGAGGAAAAATAATTGGATATATGGAGAAAATAAGAGTCTTCAAATGTAATGTTACCATAATGTGCACTGGCAGTTCAGGCAATGTGTTCATTTTTTTAATCCTGAAGTGTATGAATAAAGCATAGCAATGCGTTGCAGAGTTCACGTGTACGGGAAGTGGAGACGGTCTCTGGGCAAAGAGCGAGGCCAAGGTGATATCTTTAAAGGCTGTCCAAAGTTTTATCTTCTCCAGCATGAGGCTATAACCTTCAGTCGCCTCTAAAAATTTCTGGTAGCTTCTGCTGAACGCAACGTTGTCTTTCTGATGTTTATTCTTTCCAAAGATTGATTTCAGTGCTAGAGTTGATAAGGATATCTTATTTTATTGCCTGTTTGCAGGGACCTGCGCGCAAACACGCTTTGCGTTAGAGGAGGGGCTGGGGGTCGTTGACAGGGAGGTGTCGGCACCGCTCCTGAGTGTGCCCTCCAGAAGGGGAGGGGAAGGTCCATGGCAGGCAGCTCAGCCCCAGCGCCGAGCCTGGCCATTAGGACTCTCTCCTGCAGGAAAACTGTATATCTACTATTTTTATATAATATATATGTGTGTGTGTTTATGTATTTAGTACCATTTGGTCTCTATTGCAGAGTGGACTTAAGGGATTTACGTTCATTAAATTCAGATTAACGTAGTTCATTTTGAGTCCTGTTTTTCTGCCACTTCTCTAGTTGCTACGCAGAAGTACCGAGATGACAAAAAATGGCTTGGCTAATAAGTTGCAATAAGTAAACGACGTTGTATTGATCTAAGCATTCAGAGCCGTCTAAGCAACCAATATGTTCATTACATTTCTTCCAGGCCACTTCCAAATAACACTTACCATTAAATATGAAATGTGCATCTCCGGTACGGGATCAGCTGTTAGATTATGCTCATGGATATTAATAAAAAAGGGCCTAAGGCTTGTCTTCGTGCAGGCAGAAGAAGAACACCAGTTAAGTGGCAAATGGGATGAAGAATATATTTTTATGGTACTCTTAAAATTTATTCTGTTTTAAGATATGTAGCTGTTTAAGAAGGGAGAATTTCTAAATTCCTACTTTCCCATGCACGGGTAGGCATCTTTGGGTTTGCTTTTTTTTCCTTTACCCTAAGAATCACGTTTGTTGGCTCTTGTTCCCTCTTAGAGTATCCAACAGATGAATGGCTTGAACTCTTGAAAGAGGCATGATGAGATTGCAGGGGGTTAAGGGAACAACCTGATGAGCTCATCTGTTGCTGTCAGCAGCGGGCAGCGGTGACACTGCTGAGCTTGGGCTGTGCTGCTTGTCCAGCGGTGCCTCCCCTCCATTTCCCTAACAGGTGATGGATGTGCAAGAAGAGGCCTGTGGCTCTTGTGTTTCCACTCTAGATAGATAGCAGAACAAGATATTCATAGCTTACATTATTTAAAACAGAGCAAGAAGATCAGCTCTTGCAGGCTCCGTCTGAATGTCTGTGGCAGCTAGAGAGGTGTCGTGCAAAACGAGAAGGATGAAAGGTTCTCGCAAATTCAAAGGACTCGTGCGAGATGTTACATGGATTGGGCCAAGGGTGCTGCTGCCTTTCCCTGCCTGTCCGAAAGGACAGGCGATGCAGGCAAAAACGTTCATTTTTACTTGGTGGAAAATAAGAAGTTTCATTGCGTTGTCTATGCAAGAATGGTAGAATTTCACATGAAGTTGTGAAAGAAACCTATTGCAGTATTTGAAAAGAGCCAACATTTGAGGAAATACTGTAAAGTGTTATTTCTTTAGGACAATGTATTTTTTCACATTTAGAACAACAATTTTGTTATATTCGTGCCCACACCTGATGAGGCTCAGTTGTATTTCCATCGGTTGTGGGGTGTCTCGGATGGTGTCCAGTTCCTAGTTCGATAGGACAAGAGGCAATGGCCTCAAGTTGCACCAGGGGAGGTTTAGATTGGATATTAGGAAAAACTTCTTTACTGAAAGAGTGGTCAAGCACTGGAACAGGCTGCCCAGGGAGGTGGTGGAGTCACCATCCCTGGAGGTGTTCAGAAAACGTGTAGACGCGGCACTTTGGGAGATGGCTTAGTAGGCATGGTGGTGTTGGGTTGACGGTTGGACTAGATGATCTGAGAGGTCTTTTCCAACCTTAATGATTCGATTCCTCTTTCCTGTTGCTGACTGTACTTGAGCTATTGAGTGTGTTGAGGAGGGGGTCCTTGTTCTCCCCTGCTCTCGTCCCACTGCCACGCTTCAAAAAATATCTCGGTCTTTCTGCAGATCTAGCCCAAGACTGAGGATTATGTGGGATAATTAACAGGATGATGCATTTTAAACACTGCTGAAGTACTGAGCAGCATTTAGGAGTGACCAAAACTGATCAAACGCAGCAGGAACCTGAAGGAACTGAAGGTCAGCTTTAAAAACGTTTTCCAGCCTTTAATTCCAGTGGGAAGGAAATAAGGATTTGACCCTCCATTCTGGAGGCACATCTGAAAAGTTTTACTCAAAATGTGCTCAACTTCAGATACGTGGTTTTAGCAGCCAGCGGGGTATAGCTGCGTATGTGGAAGTCAGACTTAATTATAGCCAATTTTCGCTGTTTTTAAAGTTCCTAGGAATCTTGTGATAGACTCTAACGCCATCTACAATCAAGAAAATCTTATTTACACATAGAAACAAAACTGCTGTTGTTTTTTCAGTCTGCAGAAGAACTAATCTTACTTTCTTTCCTCAAGCAATTTCCCTGAAATTGCAGTAGAAACCCACCCAACATACAAATGAAGCTATAACCGCAATACCAGGCTTTAGGACATAACTTACTGCGCAGTAACTCAGGCTCAGGTGTTTTGCAGGCGGTATTTCAGTTGGGTTTAGTACGTCACCCGTGGTCATTTCGCATGATGACAGTTTGCCTGGGAGGGCGTCACGAGAAAGTGTCAAAAGCCTTCTTAAAGCCGGTGCTTTACTCCAAGTCTTGGCTGAGGTTTGCTTCAGGATGAACGAGCAGGTACATAAAGCCGTGGCTGACCTGATCTGGTGGTGGTGGTAGTTGTGAAAAATGAAGCTTTTGTACAAACAGCGTAGGAAAAAAAAAATATTCCTGTACTTATTTTATATCCCTTGGTGTTCATTAACGAGAGATGTAAGCGCAGGACACTTCTGGTGGAAATCAGTATCTTGTGCTGATGCTAATCAATTAATGGGAGAGTGCAGCTTCATGGAGGCTTTGTGAGGCTCTGCTGGAGGAGCAGCTGTCTGGCCGAGATACAAATCTACCTGGAAACATGCAGAAAAACGGCACTGAGAGACGATCGATACTGAAGCAAGAAACTTTCAAAACTCTTACCTTAGTATTAAGGTTTGTGCAGAGACAGCAAAGAGAGGGTTAGAGCATGATTGCACCTGGTAGGGCTCTCGGAGGGACGAGAAAGCTTTCGCCCTGATAACGGCTGCCCAAAGAGACAGAGAAGGAGGACAGAAGCAGGTCTGACCCGTGGACGATGCGTGGAGGTCTGCTCTGGCTGCTGCTGGTGCAGGGGCTGGGGAAGCTCCGCTGTCGGACCAAGCGAAGAGGCAGCGGCTGCGGCGTGCTGCAGCCAGTGCCGGCTGAGTGCACGCCTGCGCCGGCCACGGGCGCCGGGCAGCGTCAAGCTGCTCTTCTCCTGCCCAGTCACAAAATCAGAAACCTACAGATGTTTTGGCTTTGCGTTTTATTTGTGGCTCTGCATTAAGTGAAACTGAGCCAACACTGGGAATCCGTCTCGAAAGCTGTAACATGGCAATGTGTGATCGTCCCGAATGCTGGTAAATCGGGAGTCAAGAAAGATGGAAGCGTGAATTCAAAGTGAGAACAGTCAGAGCATCCTGACTCTCAGGAAGCGATAAGGATCAAGCACTCTCCATTTCACTTAGCTTTCCATTTATGACTACATCTACTTTTCTTTTAATAGCGCATTAAAACATTGTGTTGAAAATGCACTATTCAGAGTTACTGCCAGGTATGCTGGTATTTCTTATTTTGGGTACAATAAATACCAAATCAGATAAAAATAGGGAAAGGGTGAGCACTGGTATTTATAGCATTACATGATAGCTTCTGTCTGGTATGAAAATTGCATTTCCATTTCCACTAATATTGAAGGAATATTCTGGGGTTTATTTTAACCCCTTACTACCAAAGACTTGAGCATCAAGCAGCTTGGGTAGACTGCCTTGAGCTCTAACCCCAGGACTTTTTTTCCCCTCTGCAGAACCCTACCAGTGCTGCTTCATCACAGCAACGTTTTGCGGTCATTGGGCTGCAGTTTTTTAGCACACGAACATTTTCGCTGTGGGACCATCGGTATAGTGCACAGTGAAATCTAAACGTGCATGTAAAATCCATTGCTGGGCAGCGCTGCCGCTAACTCCGATGTTTCTGCATAACCATCCAGCACCTCTTAAAACGGAATGGTTTTTTTTTTGTAACTTCTTACCTCTTTACTTTCTGTTAAAGCGGTATGACTGGCAGCCGTGTTTCACCCCGCCTTTGTTTCGCTGGGCATGAACATGGCAGAAACCTGACAGAAAGACGCCTTACCCGGAGACATTTGCACCCCTGTGCGCTTCAGGGGTCACTCTGCCCTCACTGTGCTGCGTCCCACCTGGATTCACGGGCTCAGCTGCCCGGCAGAGCGAGTGCGTGTTGGTGACTTTCAGATACAGCCTCTACATTAGTCTGAAAAAGGAAAGCCCGAGCTGAAACATCAACACAATCTGGGGATGTCGATACCTGTCGGGGAGGAGGGCTCCAAACGCTTTGGAGCTGTCTTTGGGCATTACAGTTATCCATTGCCGAAGCTTTCGAGTGACCTTCGTTGTTCCCAGCCTTCATTAAATATTAAAAGGTTAAAAGAAAGCAGGCAGCAGGTTTGAGCTAGTTCCTGGTGAATCCCTGCTCCCTCTGAGATAAATCAGAGCCTCTGCTGGTTTAGTGCCTGCGTCGTGTTGCACAAAACAAGACGAGCGCTGAGCTTGGGTGCACAACACCGTGGGCACTGTTACTTGTGTGACTACAGGCTGCGTAATGCCCGTGATGAGCGTGCTCGTGCCTCTCTCCTCCGTTCCCACGCCTCTGCCCCGCTCAGCCGCAGTGAACAGATCTTCCCCGATGGGGAGAGGCACTCGGGTTAGTGCTGCACATTTCCCACCCCGCTCCTGGAAGTTCGCATTGCTTCAGGCTGCCACAGCCAGCATGGGGATCCAGAGGGATCGTGATCTGCCATAAATGTCGGGGAGCGGCAATCAGCAGCCCTTCTCTCTGCGGAACCTGTCTGAAGTGCGGTGGAGAAACTAGGCCGTTATTAAATAATGCTCTGTGGCTGATTATAATGACAGAAACTGTACTTGCAGTATCAAGATCATCAGTCATCTCCAGTTATTAAGTTGCTAAGAGAGATGAGAGTAAGAGTGCCTTTAGTTCTTTCCATTTATAAGCCCAATTACCAAACCATTTCTGCCCAAGCACAATGCTTGTCAAGCTCAAGTGAGAATAAATATTGCAGGAAGCAAGAGAAGGTGGCCGGTGGCAAACATACCGGCTCACTGGCAAGGCTGAGTTAAAGACCTGGCAGGTGGAAGCCCATGCAGGGGAGGTTTGACCGGGTGCTGGTTGTCAATCGGCACCCGACGGCGTCCTGGTTGATGAGCCGTGGTGCCTCCTTGGCAGCGTGGAGGGCATGGGGCTCTCCCTCCTTGCTGCGTGCTCGCCTTCTCTTAGGGTGTTTGATGAATTGAGTTCAAAGCTCATCACCAGACTTTTGAAGGTGTTTCGGTATCTCTTTGTCCCTCTTCAAGAGGTAAAACAGTCCAGGTCCAGCATACCCAAGACATCCCCTAACACATCCAGGTGAACACGGCAGTTGTCGCTCCTTTTTCTTGCTCTCTCTATTTTTTTTTTTCCTTTTCACCATGGTTTGCCATTTATTTAAATTTTGAAAAAGTATGTTGCATTTTGAACAGTAATACTTTGAGATTATTTGGGTGGTGCAGACAAGAAAAGAAAGAAAGGAGAGAACGAAATGAATAACACGTTAGTCTTGATTTCTGATAAAGTGATCGTGGGGTTGGATAGCAGAGGCGGGCGGGTACAGACCTGATCTGTATGGGAGAAGGGGCTTTAGCAGGCAGAGCAGGTGATGTAGGTTTATGCTCGATGCTAGCCGTCATGCTGATGAGAGGGGAAGTGCGCGTCCATGTCCCCCGGTACATCCGTGCTTAGCACAGCAAATGTGATTTTGGTGGCTGCAGTATTTTATTATTCCAGCTCTGATGAGCTCATCCGAAGGACAATAAATCAGCTAAAATACAGACGTATGGCTGCAGAGCGAAGCCCAGAACCTGGCATCAGTGGCCGTGGTGTTCCCTCTCCGTGTTTCGGTGTGAAACCACACACAGGAGGGCAGCAGCTCCGGCCCTTTCCTCAGCTCACGGCACGGCCCTGGGCTCTCCCCGTGGTCGCTGGCACTGGACCCGTGTGAGGCATGGTTGCTCTTGACGCTTGCTAAAGGCGAGCGTTCAGCTGCTTGAATGCATTAGGAAAATCAGCCATTAAAAATAGGGCTAATTATTCAGGAAAATATGTCATGTAATTAGTCAGGGATTGTTCCACTCTCCTTTTCTAAGTGGGGCTTGGGAAGAGGTGAGGTCGTTATGATTACAGATGTTTATATCTGCTCTTACTTATCTCTAGGGTAAGACTGCAACCAGATGGACTAGAAAATAATTCCCGATATTCTCCCTTCTTCTTCCAAAAAAATTCCCGTGGAAAAGATCTGAGTTTAAGGTAATTTGTACTTCTCAGCCGTACCCTTTAAAATCAGAATATTGACAGCTAAAATCTATGTAAACAGGTTTAATCTTTATGTACACCCTTCTCCTGGTGGTGGTTTAGAATTTGAAAGAGAGCTGGAAGTTGCAGCAGACTGACGTGTGACACCCTTCACCACTGCAAACCTGCGCAGCTGCCCCGCGCCGGGGGAGCCGCGGTGACTTACACGCGTGCACCAGCCCGGCGCGTGTTCAGGAGACCTCGGCCTTTCTGTGTATTAGTTGGTTTCAAGTCAGTGGTGCAAGAGATCATTACGTTTGTCTTTGTTTTCCTTGTTCGCTCTCTCTGGTGGCTCTCTGTAGGCAATTAACAAATTTCCAGATAAAGATTTTTTTTTTCCCCACCCCCTTTTGGACAAGGGGCTGGGATGATTTAAAACTTTAATTAAGTTTCCCAATTCCATATATCATTAATGGCACCTTTTCCTTACTCGTGTCTAAAGCGACAAATGGGCTTCCTTGCGGGAGCCTGTAACCGGCAGATCTCCGCGGTCCGTTTCCTGCTGTACACGGTGGGTACGGAGGAAGACGCTGGATCTTTCCTTCGGGGTCGTCGTTTGAACTTTTGCTGTAAGTCGCAGAGCTTGCATGGACACCACAGGACCAAGGCGAAGAACCAGTGCTCAACACAACTTCACAGATCATAAACGACAGAGAGAGAGGGAAGACGACTGAAAGAGAATGTTTCTGCAAAAAATGCTGCAAAACCGTGTCCCCTCCTCCAGGCCACCCGGGACAAAACCCAGCCCCATCTGCTGAGGCAGGCGGCTGCGGTCGGTGCCCTGTCCCTGCCCTGCCCTCCGCAGCTGATGCTGCTGAGCCAGATTCAAGTCAGGTCCTTCTGTCTTTAGCTGATGCATTCGGCACCGTTAGGCTTATCGACTGGTGTTACTTTTAGTAGGTTAATTGTGTCTGCAGTGGGAAACGCTGCCTTTATTGTGAGAGACAAATCTGAACGCTGCACATATCAGTGTGGGAAGGTGAACTAATCCTCAGGCACAAGACCCGGAACAGTTAATGTGCGCAGTGTTTGGAATTAAGCTGCCTACATTTCACTGTCTTGTACGAATAAATATAACTGCAACCATCATACCCCTAATTTACCCAGGGTAAGTCGTACCTAGAATTAGGATCAGCTTCTGATTGCATAACGCCTCAATCAGCATAATTACTCGGTAGAGCCAAGGCTAATGGGAATGGCAGCGGAGATTTGCTAAGAAAAAAACGCTCGTTCATTTTCGGAGGGCTGCTGGGCTCACCCTCTGATTGCGTTGTGCCTGCTCCCCGCATTTCCCTGTGCGGGTCTATGGTGTTGCTGGGAAAAGCCCGTCCTTGCCCGCTCCTGGCGTTGCTCCTGGGTGCTGGTACTGCAGGGCTGCCGAGGGAGCCTCTGCAGGGTTTGAGGCTGGGTTGTAGTTAGGATGTGAAGATCCAGCAAGCAGAGATATGAGCACGAGTGTGCTGCTTGGCAGGTGGAGGGCTGGTACATGAGGGTTTTAAGGTGTTTTGTAAACTTTTAAAGTATATTTAGGTTTATGTACGTGGGCTAGGGCTGTGGTGAGGATTCGAAGGAAGAACAGGGGGCAGCGGCAGATGATGGAGCGCTGCAGGGCTCGGTGGGAAGAGGGGAGGCTGGCTGAGTGCCGGCGCTGGCGGAGCCCGTTCCTCACCCTTCTCCTCCATGAGCTGTGAGCTCATGGATTCCCCAACTCCTAGAGCTCTGCTCGGGGGCAGATGGGTTTAGTGATTATGGAAAGACTGGAACCTCTGCCATGAGGATGTGGTTCAGCCATGCTTTCACATATCGCCGCTGTGAGGAAAGTTCTCAGCAGCTGCAGTCCCACGCAGCGAAGTTGGTGAAGTTCTGCTTTTTCCTTCAAATTGTCAGGGTTTCGTTCACACCCACTCACGGGCCCCTGTCCTGAGATGTGTGTAGGAGAGGTGACCTTTTCATTCGTTCAGCTTGGCTTGAAAGCATCAAAAGTACTCCGTTACCTTTATTTCTTTTAAAACATGTTTAATTTAGCATTCAAATAGTGCTTTAACTTCAAATCAATATATGAAAAAAAGTGAGACTTCACCTCGCTTTCAATGCACACTATAAATATTCATGCTCATATCGAGTATCAAGACCTGCTGTTTGAGTAAAGAAATACACTTAAAATGGTTAAAAGAATTATCAGGATAGAATTTAAAGCCACTTCTTAATTTGCGGTTGTGATATTAGATACAATAACTGCCTTTCTAAAATGTTTAGGTGTTTGCCTAGATTGAACATAGATGAAAGCGTCTGCAGGTGGTTGTGCTGTTGCTGTCTTGGATAACGCACACGTTCCTTCGTTGCTGGCTGGGCTCTGGTTGGAAGGGCTGGGGGACGGCACACGGGCCACGTCTGCGGAGCCTGCGGTGAGGGACAGCAGTGCTGGACCGGTGAAACTGCAGAGCTCTGGCTTCTCGTGGATGTGTAGGGTCGGGCAGGGCTATGTATGCAGGGGGATGTGAATGGCTGACGACAAGTTTGCAGAAATGGCTCTGAATCAGAATTCACAGATGGAGAAAGAGATAATTACCTGCTTTCTGTGCACCACAGATTTCTTACTTCCCCTTCGTCTACAAAGTTGCTAGAAAATAAACCTTTTTTCTTCATCTCCCACATTTATACAAGAAATACTCCAAGTAAAAATAGTAAATGGAGTAGAACAGAAAAATACAACAGGATTATTTGTATCCTCATAAGAAGCCTAGCAAAGAGAGGCAATAGGCAGGAAAACATCATGAGTGGGAGAGACGGAGGCACAGTAAATATCCAGAACTTCGTGGTTCAGCAGCTGGTTCTGTGTTATTAGTCCCAGCCCTTCTGTATTTTCTCTTTCTTTCTCCCTCTCTCCCCCTGGTGCAGTATGAACAAAAGCAACTGTTATTGCCTTTTTATGAGGGGGTCGAACTCTTTGCAAAGAGTAAACAATCTTTCCATTGACGGCTTTCATGGTTTATGACATACAATGTCAGTCAAGAGCTGTGTTGGTAATCCGACGGGTTGTTTCCTGGGGCTGGTGTTTCCTGTACCGTTGCTCTCCATTATCCTGCTCGGCGGTGATGCCGTGTCCTCCTGCAGCACTGCCTGCTGCAGCCGCTTGCGCATCACAGCAGTGCTTTACACGGCTTGGGGGGTGTTCTCCGTCTGCCTGCTGGTAGTAGTTCCAATAACCCCATAACCACCTCCCGCGGAAGCGGCGTCTGTGTCGGCGGCGGTTGCGTTGCTGCTCGCACAGCGCCAGTGGTGCGGTGGGCACGCCGCAGACCGGTCGCTGAACAAGGCTGCTGAGCTGTACGAGCTTGCAGTCCAAATCTAGCACTTCTCCAGCATTTCAGGACTTTGTAAATATTGATGATTATAAAAAATGCATATGGGAAGCAAGAGGGGAAGCTGCCTGTGTACCGCGGTTGTAATGTCAGGAAAACATCTGCACCTTTGCAGTTTCATTTCTCGAGGCGCTTGTCTCCTGCTACCTTCCCGTAATTGTGAGAGGGCGACCCTGGAGGCTCAGGGATATGAACAGGCACGTGGCACAGGGTGGGTCACGATGGAAGTATCTCCTTTGTGTTGTGAATTATAAAGTGTCCTTCTCTATTCATTTTAATTAGCATGCTTCAGGCTGGCTGCTATTTGCTTGGTATCGGAGAAGGAGCCGCATTCAGCCTGCTAGAGATAGCATTGAGCAAGTCATGGATAATAACGATAATCCAGTGACGTTCACCGAGTTCCTCCTTACCTAACGCTAAACAGGAATCTCCGCCGCTGCTGGAGATGCCCTCCCCTGGCGGGGAGACACTGTGAAAACAAGGTCTCACCTGCACCTTATAATTAAAAGCCCCACAGCACTGCTCACGCCACATTACAGATGTTAACTGGGGTGTTCTGGCCATAGTCCAGCTGGCCAGTGGAAGCCCTGTCTGCTCCAGCGTTCCCTAGGAAGCGTTGCTCTGCCTGTTTTCCTTAAGTGCCGTGGAGTTTTGAGAGTGGCTTTGTCACGTAAAGCAGCTTCTCAAGTCCCCTCCGTGGCAGCGGAGGTTAATGAAAATTCCAGGTATCGCTGTGTTTCCCACCCGTCTGCTCTCCTCCTTGCCATGGCAAGTCCCTTGGCGAGCAACTCGGGTAGCCACGTGCTCCGAGAGAACCTCAAATACACACCGAATGTGGTCAGGCTCCTCGGGATCCAGTGGGCAAACCCGCTTGCATTGAGCACAGCTGCTATTAAGTGCAGTTGTAATTCATTTACAATGCAATGAAATTAAATTGGTGGATGTAAACCAGCAGAAAACGTAAGTAGCAATGTCTCAAATTCAATAAAAGTAAATATTTAGATAGGCTTCTTATCATGAGTTACAAACAAAACTGATGTGGTGCCCTCCACTGAAATCTATAATTGGCTTTGATAGTAATATTAATATTGAATATATTCAGCTCATAATTGTTTTATCTTTCTTACTAATGTGTTTGTCTTTCCTCTGCTGCATCTTTGCCTTTATGTAAATCTGTCCCCTTTTTACGGCGTTACTTTTCCTGTGCTGTAGGACCGAAGCACCCTGCGTGGCATTGCCATTTCATTTGCGTGTACCCAAAGTCAGCTACAACTTCTGCAATGCACTTTTTTCTTTGCACAACTTGTTATCCAAGTTTCAGTAGGCATCGGTCTGCTTTATCAATGTCCCAGCGTACTGCGTATGCGTGCCTCTCAACTTGCGTAGCCCTTCCCTCATCCATGCTTGCTAATGGGACCCTTCCATTTGGATTGAAGTCTTAACCAGTTGTAGAGTCAAGTCGGGGGGAGGATGGGCAAAGGGGGGAGGATGGAAATGGGATTTCCAAAAAAAAAGGAAAAAAAATCGAATTTAAATCCCGTGGGAAGCAGGTGCCTCAAAGTATTGGCAATAGCAAGGGGGGCGGTTGCAAAAAGTTTCAGATGTTTCATTTGTACGGGGGATATACTGGTCTGTCAAGACGGTCGTAATCTGATAGAAATCTGATAGTTCATTTGCAGTTGGCATTGAACATTAATGACATCTCATATACCCAAGATTCATAGAAAAATGGAGGAGTATTAACAGAAGGTATGGTGCTTTTATCCATGTCGCAGAGGAAGCCTCAATGTTTTTTGGCTCAGTCTGTAAGCAGAAGAAGAGCACGTGAAACAAGCGACCTCGTCGTGCACAACCGCCGAAGCGTTTGCGTGGTGAGCAGGGGCACGTGGGACCCAGTGTGCCAGGGTGCGACCTCGCCCGTGCAGCTCGTTAGTGAATGAGCAGGTTGCCCCTGTGGCTGTGGTGCGGCAGCGGGGGCAAGCAGAGTGGGGTGGCTCGGGGGGTGGTGGCGTCTGGCCCGGTCGATGCGGGAGGGAGGAAAATGGCACAGTGATAAAGGATGGCAGCGCCTGGCCCCGGTTCCTTCTTCTTCGTAAATGGCGTTTCCCGGGGAGGAGGCATGAGCGCAGGGACGCTGAGCTCGCAGGGCTGACAGGCACTTCCCGCAGAGGTGTCCCTCTGTCTGTCTGTCTGTCCTCTCTCTCCCCTGCACCTTTCACTCCCACTCACAGGGGTCTCACCAAATGTCTCAGAGACACCAAATGATAGAACTGAAAAACTGGTCATCAGAGATAATTTTTTTTTTTTAGTGGGTTAAAGAAAAGTTTTGGTTATTTTAATTTTTATAACAAATTTTCAGGAGTCTTGGAGAAAAAGGAGACTAATTTTCAGGGCACTGCTCAAAATGCAGTGTCTCTTTCCTTCTCAGCGTGCTAGCAGAAGGAAACATTAAATGGATTACTTGTGTAATTACTTATTTATTATTTATTCGTCCTACAGAATGAAAAATCTGCCAGTGGCTCAGTTCTTACTGGAGGCTTCTCTCTTTGGCAAAAACACAGCGTGCCAGCACCTAACAGAAACAACCCTTTCAGTACCGGGGGCTGCTCACTCCTTATCAAAGCTTTTTCCGTATGGTTTATTTGTGCAAGGGGAGTCCGTACAAGGAGGTGAGAATTTCTGTTGTGCACTGCTCTCCCCAGTGTGAGCATCCAGTGCCGCTTCCGAAACCCACCGGGGAAATCCTGTGCGTGAAATCCCGTGTGTTTCCGAAGGCGCAGAGGCGGCCGGTGGCCGTCCAGGTTCCAGGCGGAAGGCATGAGCATGGAACGGTCCTTTGACTGTTGCTGGGGCATATTTGAGGAACTCTTCTTCCAATTCAAAACTGACAAACTTAGCTATCCGTACCAGCTTCACAGACCTGCTTTTCACTGTTACAGTCTCACTGCTTTTAACGGAGCCAGTCCTGCTGGTGGTGGTGCTGGGCGGCAGTCGAGCACCATTCGCGCGGCCGCACGAGCTCTGTGTGCGCTCACCGCCTTCCCGCGCTCCAGCCCGGGGCACTTTCCCGGTACACGGAGCGGCTGCAGGAGCTGTCTGTCATTTCTGGAAGAAGGTGTGCAAAACGGCACACGCCTCGCGGCACGGAGTAATTAATTATAGAGGCTAATGAATGGAGATATTTAGCCCTTTAGCTCGCTTTTCCTTGGAGGATCATTCGCATCCTTCCCGGTGCCCCAGGATCACGTCCCTTCCCTCTCTCCGTCGCTGGTACCACCTTTGCTTTCACCAGGGAGGTCTGCAAATAAAGAGGCGTTAAAGGACACCGAGCAGCTTCCCCGCTGTCCCAGAACTAACCTGTGGGTGAGTTCCCACCATGATCTGGGCCAGCTCTGGACAGTTTGCGAGGGAAATAGTATTAAAACACCCGTTCTTTTATTTTAGGGGAATGCACATGCTAACGTTGCTCCTTTGCGATACTCAATCCCTTTGGCTTTCGATCAAACTCTCAAGATCAAGGAGGTCTTAATTTTAAAGTGGGCCATTTGTCCAGCGCTGCAGTATTGATTGCTGCCCTGCAGTTACGTGTGAGGAATTTCTTGGGGTTTGAGAATCGACTGTATGTAACTGGACTGCATTTATGAATCCCCCTTCTGCCAGAGAACGCGTGCTGGAATTGCTTCCCCCCCCCTTCCCCTTCTGTCAGTTCGTAAGTAAAGGTCGTTGTTATTTTAAGATCTCTTGGGGTTTCAGGCAAAAGACCAAGTGTGGGTCAGGCTGGACCCATTGACTGGTGACCCAAATACTGGGTGGTTGTGTGTGGTATATCAGTTGTACGAGTGGTGGCATTTGCATCTCCCTTATTCCTTGAGGTGCACGCTCATAGGCTGTGTTTGTGCCTGGCTGTGCTAGTAATGGATTTAACTTCTCCTCAGTGTAAAATCTTTCACCCGAATGATGACGCATGAACCCACGAAAAGGAGACAGCTGCCCCTCAGGTTCCCTGCCATGTTTGTACCTACACGTGTGCACTGTCCCGTATTGAATCTTAATGAGCAGCAAGGAGTCCCAAAGCAGAGAGTCAAATGTTTAGACCAGGTTATCTTGCTCTTTTTTTTTTCCCCCCCTATACTTTTTAATTATTGTGTATCCGTACCTGTTGGCTTACCTGATAACTTCTGCTGGAGCGAGTGTTATTCTTTGGGCTTCCTCGTATTCAACTGAAAGCGAAAGGTGGAGACAACGTGAGAGCGTTCATTTTCACATTATTACTTACTTTTGAGGTCACACAATTATGTCACGGTGTCAGCATTACTCCTGCCACAAGGCACGCAGCAGAGGATGGCTGTTTGGCTAAGTGGGCTTGATCTAATAGGGCTGCTACATCATGTATGGGCATCATTCAGTACGCCACCAAAATCCCAGTGACAAATTAACCCATAAACAGCCTCAAAAATGGGCCTTATTAAAATAATGATTCTTCTGTAATTTGTGTAACAATAATAATGATGATAGAAAATTTCAGCAAGTAAATAACCAATTATAGTTTTTCCACAAAACCTGGAGTTGTACTGAACTGCATTGTAATGCGTGGGTTAATACGAGGGACAGATAAGTGCTTCTGAAACGTGGTTGGGGATGTGAGGAGGGGGTTAGGAACACAAGAGGAACTAAACACGTCTCCATTGAAGTCGGCGAGTGCAGCAGAGCCTTCCCCCGGCGTGCCCGCAGGCACGGCTCTGGGACCCTGGTAACACCGATGGGAGAGCGCAGCCTGGAATGTACAGCCAAAATGGACGTGGTCTGGGGTTTGTGTTTCAGTGCGGGTTGTTCTGTTTTGTTTTTTCCCCTTTGGTTGTTTGTTATGTTTTCAGAAACGTGAGTTTTGGGAAAAGCCCGAGGCACGCTGATCCAGTTCAATCCCTAGGCGACTCCTCCTTGCAGAGCAGCACGCGGGGAGGAGCGGCTCTTCTCCCTGCGCAGGGATGGCAGGATCAGGGCTGGGAACGCCTGATGGCCGCTCTCCTGATGCTACGAAATGAGCACTTCTTGCGGTGGTGGCAGCTGCATCCTTGCAGCACGCTGATGGGAGCGGCCGTAGGCGCCTGTCGCGCGGGGGTTTGAAGCACCCGCAGGTATTTTTCACGTAGGACACCTCTGCTCGGTCAGCAGCTGCCTGCTGAGCCCAGCGCTCGCTTTCATTTACGGCTGGACTTGATGATCTTAAGGGTCTTCTCCAAACTAAGTGATTCTGTGATTCGAGTACCAAACACCGTGTCCACAGGCCACCACGGTAAGGGACAAGAAGATGGCAAGGCACATTCGGGGTGACCTGGGGACACGAGTAACTCTGTGCCCAGCTCACTCTGAACGTGCTTTCCCTTCATCTCCTCCCTTACCAAACCCCAGCTAACAGCAAGTAGCTTCTATTTTTATTTCATTTGCTGAAGTACGCTTTCCAGATTTTATTGGAAAATAACAGATTTCCCCCTTTCATTACCATATAAGCAGTCTGAGCAGCTCAGCTGGGTCTCTTTGGCGGTGATGAGACCTCCCATTTTTCTTGTGAGACTTTTCTTTCTATTTCAATATTGTCATCTTTGTTTTCCCAGGCAATAACTTTTATGGGAACACAAACAGAACCGCAGCAGCACACTAGGATGGGAGCGGGGGAACACTATTATCTGGGAAGCAGAAGCTGAAGCTGGTTTTATCTTTTAGCATGCAAACATATGTTTCAGCCGTGTGGTCACCAACCTAACTTACTCTTATTTTAACCTTTGCGAGAAGACATAGAATTCACTCACCTGACCAAAATTATCATGGTTAGCGGTATGATTTGTTAGGGTCGTTACAGTGGAGTTGGCTGGATTCAAACAGAACAGCAAGGGGATTTCTTCTATGAAGATGCGTACGTGGAGGTGAAATCTCAGTGTTTCAAACCAGTAAATAACGGCGAAGAACTTCATGAGAGTAAAGAAAATGACGAGCGTTGTCCCTCTCTCATGAAGCCAAGCAAATAGCCCTTGTGTCGCCCAGCTCTGTGCAGTTCTTAAATAAGCGATATCCCTTCGTCTGTAATCAGCATTCGCATCTAATTTCATGCTACAACACTCAGTTGTGAACTGTGACATGAGTCTCCCATGGCTTGCTTTCCTTCCCGTGACATTACGTGTGAGACTCGCCCCGCGCGTAGCGCAAACCCCCCAGCGCCGCCCGGCCCTCCCGGCGGGGTGCACGTGTCTTCGGCTCTGCTCGGCGTGTGGCGGGGCAGGCGTGGGCATGTGCAAAAGCTTACAGACAGCATTGGCAAAATTCATCTGAGAGGAGCATACAGAGGCAAGCCTGCGCCTGTGAGGAAGGCTGAGCGTGCACCGAAGGTGTTAGATGGGTTTATCCAAAAGCGGTAAAGATCCTTCCTCGGGTTAATTACAGAGCAGTCAAGGCAGGAGCAGTGGAAACGTGCTTCTGCCTTGGAAGGTGTTTCATGGGAAGAACAGAGCTCTTTCATGTAATGTACGCAGGCACCGCAAGAACCGAATGTGGGAGGCTGAACCGGAGGAGTTTGCAGGCGTAACGGGGCAGCAGACAAATCCTTGGAATACAATACCAGGCAAAATGTGTGAATTCCTGTGTTTTCTAATCAAGGTCATGTGCTCTTCTGGAGCATCTGTTTTGCCCAGCCTCAAGTTAGCGGTTAAACAGAGAAAACAGGGTCAAATTCTGTAGCTCGTGTTACACAAACGGCCAGCAAGCAGATTAATTAGAAAATTAGATTATCTGCTCTTGAAAATTTACCATTTATCACTTTTTTTTTTTTTTTAGGGTGAATAGATTGATCTGTCTCCATGCTTCGGCTCCAGCCTGAATGGAAAGAATTGCTGATGTAGGGTGGCTTGTGTGATATAATCATTGCTTTGAAATGTGGCAAATTGATGTGAAGAAAATAGTCTCTTGGATTGTCCCTGCCTTTAAGAAAATCCGGCCAGGCTATGTGTACCCAGCTGGGTGGTGATGCTGAAGAGAAAGCAAGAGAGGTGGGTTCGTTCTTATTTTTATTTAGGCAATGTTTATTAACACCTTGACATACTAATTGCTTGTGTTTCAGGAAATGGTAATTTTGCATAAACATGGCTCCCTTCTTGCCAGGACTCAAAGCTGCTTTTTCTTCCTTGTCCGTGTTTTATATTGACACCCCATCCCTGGAAGGAGTCTTGTCCTTTCGGTGGCAGCCATCCCCAGCGCCAGTGGCCAGCCTCCTGGGGAAGAGAAACCCATCAACGAGAGGCAGACAGAGCATGGTCTCAGTTTAATTCCTCAGGGGAGCGATCGAAGAGCGATGCTGTACGACTGCATCGCTGGGGAGCCTCTGCCCGAGGCCGAGGGCCGGGTCCCCAGGCTCTGCCCCCGGGATGGGCTGCAGTCGCCCGTGGGAGGAGATCCCCTCCCGACAGCAGCCTCCCGCACCCTCACCCACCGAGTACAGCGCTTGCCTCCGAGAGACTGAACGTTTACTCACTCGCTAAGGGAAGAACCTAAAAACGCTCTATCTGGTGAAGATTGCCATAACAATAGTCTTACAACTGTTTTGACAGTGATTTGCAAGGAGAGGATGGTATTCGAGAATATGAGTCAGATTTCCCAATGCCCTGAATATATTTTTCCATGAAATTCTATCTGGTTTGATAACAGGTGATTATTTTCTTAGCAGGAATCTTTGCTCCAGGAATAAATTAATTTTTTTTTTTTTTGTAAAATGTATCTACTTGAAAATATGTCTTTCCCACAGTACAGCAATAAGAGTGCTTTGAAGCAAGGACAGAAAATAAATGCATGAGCAAATCTGGGCATGCACTAAGAGATGTATGAGGAAAAGAAGAGGCAGCCCAGATTCATCATTGGATGACTCCATTTTTGTCTCAGGTAATTCTCCTTAATAAAGTTACACCAAAATAAAATGGGAGTAATATACTGCTGGCCCTGTACACAGCGGCTAATAGGAGGAGCGCCTACACCAGTGTGTAACTCTGTGCCTGGGTGCGCAGAGGACCCTAACGGGGAGCACAGCATCACGCAGGCAGTGAGCGGTTCCACTCCCTCCGCGGTGCTGGCGCAGCCCTTGCTGCCCGGGGGCTCCCACAAGGCTTAGTGCCCGCTCGGGACCCCGCTCGGGGAGCGCTTCCTTATGTTTTCCAGCAAGTTTTTCTGCTGTCCCATCCCTCTTTTCCACCGTGCCGTAGAGCAGCTTCTCTGCCTCTTCCCGAGCGGTTGAAGTTTGTGAACAATTTCTTGCTGCTCTCGCTCTCCGCTGGGCCTTCGTCCTCTGCGCTGCCTTCATCAACTTTTTCATTAAGCTTTCTCTGAGCTCCCTAGCATTTCCTTCTTCCCCCCCGCCCAGTGAAGAATAAACCAGCAAATGTGCCTCCTTGTTGGTTTCTATTACATCTTCCCCATCTCGGGTCTGTAGTCACCCGTGTGTGTCACCGGACTGTGCTGCATCACCCTGCGTGCTTTATCTGGACCGGGGCAGGATAAGGAGAAGCAGCAGCCAAAATCCCCCAGGTGAGGGCTCGGGGGTGACTGCTTTCAGTGCAGCAAGTTCAGTTTTGCAGCTGCTTTGCTTCCCCTGCCCCTCCATGCCCACGGTGTAACAGCGTACGTTACCCTGCTTCGTGCGTGACTTTTTCCTGGGGTCAGCTGCTGTCACGTTCACAGCCGATGCAACGCCTTGGGTTCACGCGGTGCCCCGACGTACCGACGCGCGTCGTATCCCGTTCTTCTGTCATCAGCTCTGAGGAAAGCCTTTAGCGTTTTAATATCACATTAAATTCTTAAACCCCAGCAAAAATGGTGCCAGCAACTGTCGGAAGTAATGAAACTGCCACAGGAATTGTGGAGTTGTTAAAAAAAGCAGCAGCAGTGAATAAATGTAGCCGTCCTTCCATAAAATGCAAAGTAATGGATGACAAATACAGGAGCTAGTGAAGGTGCTGGCGCGAGGCGCCTGGTCCTGCCCCTTCCTTCCCGTGGCTGGTGGCACCGGTGGCTTGCATGTCTTTGCTGCCCGGTTGGGGCAGAGGTGCCCCTGCTCCCCTGCCTGCTGCTGCCTGCCTGTGCAGGGGCAGAGGGACGGGGGACCCCGGGGACCTGTAGGTGAGTGCTCCAGGGTTGTCTGGCGGCGGAGGTCTTCGCTCACCATGGCAGGAGGGATGCCCAGCTCCTGTTAACAGGTTACTCTGTCGGCATCTCAGCCCTCAACAGCTCAAAAAAAAAAAAAAGAAATTATTAACAGCGTGGAAACCATTTAAGTACTTCAGGTAATTAGAAAATATGTTAGCGCTTTGAAATAAGTTAAATTAAATGTGTATTAAATAAGTACCAAAAGAAAAGCAAGTGCCAGGCATTAAACGAGTTATGAATAAAACATTTCTGCAACGTTACCCAGTAATTTAGATAACTTCACTCAGTGCATGGGTGGGAAGTGGTTTCGACTGAACAAGCCTTTAGTGTCTTCCCAAAGTGGAAAGCAGGGGATGGGCGGCCCTCAGCTGGTTTGGGGGGGCTGTCGCCTGTCCCGGGGGGCACCAGGCCACGGCTGATGGAGCCGGTGGGCTTCCACCAGGAAAACGCTTGCGCTGGTTGTGGCTGTGATGGCCAAAGCTGGAGGGGACAGGCAGGGACGGGCATGGCTGCCTGTCCCTGGGGAGCCTCCCGCTCCTGAATCCAAACAGCTTCCTGGGAGCACATGGGGTGCTGTACCTGACGGACGTCTGCCCACGGACGTCTGCCCGGCCCCGTGCGACGCAGCGCTCAGCAGCGGGCACCCAGGAGATGGGTACCAGCCCCCGGCCCAGGGATGGAGACAGGGATGCGGGGCAAGAAAAACCTGGCAGGGGGGGAATTGCAGACAGAGCTGTGGTTTTCAAACAAGCTCTTGCAAAGCAGTTCAAGTATTTTAATATTATTAGAAATATTGAAATGTGTTAAATGAAAGTGTGCGTGGGTGTTGGTTCATTGAGCATCTTTGAAATGAAAATAATGAAACAAATGACCTCTGCTAAATAAAATAGCGGCCCCAAAAGCTTCGCAGTGCACGGTTCAGCTGTGGAGCCTTTTGATAGTTAACACTAAACGAAGGAGTGAGCGCCGGGGTCAGGGCTAATCCTCGGGAACACAGAGCCCTCGGAGTCTGGAAGTGCATTTGATTGCTTCAAAGGCAGCTCTTGAAATAAAATAAAAAAAAAAAGAGCCCTCCTCCACCCCTTCCCCTCTCTTTAATCGCGTTTTTCAGGCTCGTTGCTGGAGTTGCTGCCCCCAGCAACTCTGCTCAGCCCCGGGGGAGGCACACGGAGGGTGCTCCAGGAGGGTGCTCCGGGTGCCCGGCGCCCGGGGAGGGATGGAGGGATGCCCTGCTGTTCCGCAGCCCTTCCCAGACCAAAGCGGCGGGACAAATCCCGAGGTTTTCATGGCTTTTAGTCATTTCTTGGGCAAAATCCCTGGTACCGCCTGCTCCTGTAATGCACAGCGTGATCTGAATTTGTGCCACCGTAGCCTGGGCTCCGTCCCGGCAGCCCTGGGCCCTGGGCTCCCCTCTTCGCCCGCCTCCCCTCTTCGCCCGCTGCCCCGGGGCCGGCACCCCCTCGCCTGCCGCCCCGACGGAGGGGGGCTGTGGGGGGGACACGAGGAGCTGCCTTCCCGGCCTGGGCTGTGCTGTCACCGGTGGGGTTTGCTCTGACGGTGGAGCTCGTATCGGTTCAAGCTTGCTTCGTCTCAGCTGTCTTCCCCTAATGCAATTACATTCGATATGTAACTTGTACCATTTTGGAATTACCTCTATGTCCTCCCCAGACTTAACTAACCAGTAATGAATCATAATTTTATTGTACTTTGGGCCATAAAAGTGTATTGTGTCTTGCCGTGAAATATCTTTATAAGCCTCAGCAGCTGTTTCACATCCCCTTTTTGCTTTATTTTATTTCATTTCAGCAGCAATCGGTACAGAACGGGCAGCACAAAGCCGTATTATCTTTCACCAGTAAATATTTCTTCACTAATAATCTGATTCCTCCTAGAATTGTAAGGCAATAACAGAAGTTAAAATGAAAGCCTGATTAATTAGAGGATAAATGGCGGCACGGCCCAGCGCAGAGCCGCGAGCCGGCAGCGCCTGCCCCTCGGCCGCCGGCAGCACGGAGCAGGGCGGCTCGGCCGGTGCGGGCACTGCAGCCCCTTCTTTTTTCTTTAAGTGTGCCTTAAAGCTGTGCTTCAGGCTTGCCCTTTTCCTAACTTGCGCAGAGTGTATCATCTCCTCTGCTGCTCATTTGAAGCGATCTTCCCAAACTCAAATTTCTGGATTTATATGTAAATGCGCTGTAGATCAATTAAAAGATAAACTCAACTTTTATGTGGGAATATAGAAGGAATAAGCTCAATAAAATGTAATTCTCATGTCCCGATCTTTGTATACAGTGATCAGAAAGCAATTAATCAGATCTTTTTTTTTTATCCCCCAATAATAATTTTCCACTTTCTGGTCAGTTTTTTGTCTGTAATTTGCGGCTATAAAATATTTTTATATCAGAAGAGATAAGCTCTGTGTAGAGGATCTGTTTGGATCAAAGAGACAGACTGACGAATCGTGCGAGGAAATACAACCCGGGGTGACCCTCGTATGAAGAATACTGTCATTGACACGATGATTTCTATCTGTATTTTATAGAAAGATCCTGCCTTGGGAAGGCACCAGGTTTGTCGGGCTGACGGGAGCGGCAGAGGAGGGAGGAGGCGGGATGCTGCCCGGAGCTGGCTCCCGGCGGGCGGCAGCGTCTGCAGGAGCTCCCCAGGCCCCAGGGGGATGCAGCCCCGCCGAGGCTCTGGTGAGAGGGAAGGGGTTGCAGGCACCCGGGTATTATTGATTAATAGCTGTGGTTATCACTTGTCCAGGCAGCGCCGGATTTGTAACAGAGCGGGTTACAGCCAGTGAGGGTGTCAGAAGCTACAGCCGGGCACCGTCCACCTGTCCCGGGGCGCTGGGGACCCTCTGCCGCTCCCCAAACCCCCCACCGGCATCGCTGTCTGCGGAGCTGCCCGGCAGCCCCGCGTGTGGGGTGGGTCAGGCTCGGGGCCGAGCCGATGCCTGCGCCGTTTGGGTGGGTGTGATGTGTTTAAAATACGCTGGCGGGTCGGTGAGGTGAGGGTGCTTGGCAGAAGACGCGGTGGTCAGCGTTAATACAGTAGTGCGTACTGCTGGATGTGACCCGCCGTGTCTCCTGGCATAAACCTGCGGTTGATTCCATATCGCCTCATCATTCTCGTATATGATAGGCTGTGAGCACAGGCATAAGGGACTTAATTTACAGTTATTAGGATGCTTGGCCTGTAGCCAGTAAATTGCCTTTGCTTTTCAGGGGTGGTGTTGGTTTGTGCTGTACTGAAATAACATTGGAAGTCATAATAATGAAAGAAAAAAAATCCATCTCTCATCACAGTATAATCACATGAGCTACCTTTTCTTCTGATGAACAGTCCTACCGGCGAGGTAGACTTTTCATTACCCTTGAACTTTACATGTGCTCCACATTTCAGCATGTAACTTTGGCCAAGAGATGTGTATGCAACCTAATCTTGGCTTTTTGTAAGTGCCGGGGAGATTTAATACCATAGCACAGGGGGTCACGTAGTCCGTACGCAGCAGCAGCGTGTGCATAAAGGTCTCCCAGGTTGACTCCCGTTAGGGAAGCCAGCATCTTTTAAAAATAATACAGGCATAAGCGTCTGCTGTACTTGAAAATAGGATGCTGGCTCTCCAGGTAATTAGGAGACCTTAAAAAAAAAAAGTGCCTAAGTCTCCTTGCCGGTGGCTGTATGCCCAGCTGCGAGGAGCAGGTGAGGGCGGTTGATGGGTGTAGCTTGCACCCCTTGCCGTGTAGGAAATGAGCGGAGAAGAGGGAGGCACAGTGTATAAAGTCAAAATAAGCAGCAGCGGCAAAGAGAAGGCTGGTAAGGCAGCATTTCCCGGGAGGGCAGAGAAAAAGAGAGGAACTCATTTGGCCACTACTTAATTTGGACATGCTTAGGGACTTCTCTCATATACGTTTAGATTTCTGTGACTGTTTGCTGGAGAATTTTTAAGAGGTTCTTGCCGAGTTGCCATGGCAACGTCTGGATTGCAAACGCCGCATCCGCTGCCCGGTCCATGCAGCCGCCTTCCCAGAGAAACAGAAACACGCTCGGATTTTTTTTATTCTATTTTGTAGCTTTAAGGGTTGAAAATATTGGCTAGTTCTACCTGTCAGCGCAGGGTGATTTCCAGGTGGTTTACAGACTCCTCTGCAGCAGCCCTGTCTGCGCCGGGCCGTACAGCTCCCGGAGGGGCAGCAGGGCTCGCTCCGTACCCCCCGCACCTGAGCCTGGCAAAGGCAGAAGAACAGTGACCCGTGCCAGGAAATTTCCAGTGTGAAAGCTGAAATAGCATTCATTTTATAAACCCTAGTGACGGGCATTTGGGGGGGAATCAAAGGATTATATAGACTTTTTTTTTGCTTCCTTAAAGTAGGGGGCACAGAGATGCTGTGTAGTTTTCCATGTGCTCCGTAGAGGAGCAGACGTGGCCAGCCGGGTGCTTCTGCTCCGCATCCATTTCTCAGCTGCTTTGCTGTGCCAAGCAGGGATGCTCCTGGGCCTGAGCAAAAGGTGGCATGGCCACAAGACGTGAGACTGAAAACCGTGACGTCTTGAGAACCTGCATTTGCAGGGGTGTCCCCGAGAGGAGCAAGGGCCAGGGTGCCAGAACCCGGCGCCTGCTGGCACAGAGCCTGAAGACACGCAGCTCCGGCCTTTTCTTCTGCACGGTCTGACCATCAGGTCTGGAGCTCCCCTTCGCTGGTCGGGGTCCTGAGGAGCAATGTGGCAGGGTGGGTCTCGGCCCCCCAACTCCAGAGGGCACAGCCAGGGTGAGCTGGTGACTAACGCACGGCCTCGGGGCAACTTCACCTCTTCCACAAAGCGTGGTGTCCTTTGCAGAACCACTGAGGCTGCTGGAAGGGCTCCGGCTGGTCCATTAGACTTTGGGTAGGGCTCCGAGTTACTCAACCATCACAGTTTTCCTTCACTTCCTCTGTAAAATAGCCAAATACCCCAGGAGGGGGATGTCCAAGGTCTCATTTAATAGTAGCTGTGGAAACAACCCCACAAATTCCCAAACCCGCTGTTGTTTGGATGTCAGACTGTGAGGGGGAGACGCGCTGCGTCTATTGCAGTGTCCAGTTCTGCAGCCCCTGAAGAAACGTTCCCCTTGGCTTCAGAGGTCTTGAGTGGAGCTTCTTGATCCCCACTCTTGATTTTATTTCAATTTTCAGAAAAGTCCACTTCAGCTATTTATTTTAATGCAGAGAAAATTGATAAATGTTCATTTTTTCAATTTCTTTTTATCTACTTCAAAAAGGAATTTTTTAGTACTTTATTTTTCAAATGTGCAATTTGTGGAAGTTGTAAATAATTTTTCATGGTGGTCTTTAAAAACAGGATTTTTCTTTATTTTTTCAAATCACCACGTACATATCTTGTATTGGTGTGCAAAAAACCCCCAAGCCCCTATTTTTGAGGAGTTGTTTTGGAACTTAATAAAACCACATACATCAAACAACTACATACAGATGGTGGTTCATTTGCTTTACTTTTATTCCATATCAATCAAACCCACCAAAGTATCTCGGGTATTAGGAACACAGCGTGCTCAACTGCAGAAACACATTTTCAATTATATTATGGCTATTGATCAAAACTCAGTAATCTGTATCTCAGAAGATATTAAGAGTTCAATCTGAAGATCAATCAATTTTCTTAATCTTAATTGCTCACTGTAGCAAAGTGGTTCGCTTTGAGCCAACTGCGAACGTCGGACTAACCCCAGCAGAAGTACTGTGGACCGGGCGCGTGGGCTGGCAAGCTCAGGAGAGCGTGCGTGCCAAAAAGGTACTGTTTCTTCCAGTTTTGTTGGTTGGACGTCTTACAAAACGTAAGCTGCGCGAGGCTTAGCGCAGGCGGCCGAGCTGTCCCTTGAGGTGCGCCCTGTCCTCACTGCTCTACCGATGGGTTCATTTTTGTTGGGGACTGCAGTAAGGCATTTGTCGCTGACATTTTGGCAGGGAGCGTATCTCTGAAGATGTTTACAAAAGCAAGCGTAACGCGGGAGCTGCACAAAGTGGATCGCTTAAGACTCGTGCTAATGCATGTTGACAGTTGTAGCGTAGTCGTTACTCGGGCATTAGGCAGTAACTTACAAACTTGAGTCACAACCTGCGGTTTTTGTTTTAATCATCAAGCATCTACAAAGGCACTTGAATCGCTGTTTCCTCTAGAATTGTCTTCAGAGGGTACTGCATATTCAAAGATCTGAATTTGAAAGATATGTGCTGTGGGATGGGGTTGTTGGCCCCATCCATCACGTGTCTTCGCAAGGCTTCCTTGGTCCTGCTGCACACATTGCGGTGGATAAAGCCATGAAAACTGAATGTCAGAGACGTCTCTTTGTAGAAGTGAAATTTGCAGTGTTCAGGGAAAGCGCATGTCGTTGGTCCTTTAGGATCAGAAGGATTTCGGAAAGGGCCTCTCTGATCACTGAATAGTTTTTTGGGCAGCCATAGCAGACAGACATAAACTTCTCACAAATCCTGTTGGTTTTGCTCTGTCTGTAAGACCGTTCCAGTCCCACCCAGTAACTCCCGCTCTGACTTTGTGCTTGGCAGTTTTCTCTGCGTCCTTGCCTCTTGCTGCTTTGCTCACAGCAATGGAAGCTGCCAACCAGAGCGAGATAAAGTTGTGCAACGGCAGCTTTTGAGCTCTGGCTCGTCCACGTGGTGACCTGGAGAGCAGCCGCAGTCATCCTGAAGGCCTCCGCGGGGGAACACCTATGCAAGTTGTGTACAGCAGAACTGTGTCTGCAGCCTCCAGCCTTGCCCCATTGACGTTCTGCAGCAGTGCAGGGCCATCGCCTTATACCCCTTCTCAAGCAGGTTGGTGCAGAGGTCACTGGTATGCCCAGTGACGGCAGCGGGAAAACTTTCATTTGTCATGACTTGTGCCTCTAATGAAATACCCATTTCCCAAATCAACTGCTCAAATTTCCTGTCACTTGGATGACTTGATAGCTTTGGAAGTATTGCTTTGGAGTGCTAACAACCGCTGAGCCCTGATGCCCAGAGGAAGGGCTTTGGGCATCTAAAAGCTGAGTTTTCTTGCCAAAACAAAGTATGCGACTGGCAGGAAGATTTTTTCTAAGATCTATGCACACTTAACGGTGTCACATCTATGATTGAGCTTACAGGTTAGGACTCTCCTGCCGTAATTTTTAAAGGAGCTCCAAAAAACTGCTGCCTTAGTCCATGCTGTTGATGAAAGGAGTCCTTTCCACCTTGCCTCCTGGCTTTTCCACCCCTGGGCTGCCTATCCCTGCCCTTTCCCCTGCGCCAGCATTACTCTTCTTTTGCTCTGCTTGTTTGTACTCCCTGGTTTCCCCTCCACCTGCTGTCTTCTGCGCTACCAAAGCCAGAGCTTTTTAATGAGCGAGAAGTAGCGTTTCACCACTCTAACGGTCGCGGGCTTATTTCATTGCCGTCACAGAGCTGTTCATTGGCAGTGTTCTCATAAAACCCTATGAAGTGATGTGTCATCCTTCTGACTTCTAAGATGCGATCTTCTCAGGATTTTGTTTGAAATGTGGGGTTTTACGCCAACACTCATTCTATTTGGCGGTCAGTTTAATTACATTTGAGCTCGCTTTAGACGGCGTTTGCAGATTGTGCCATCGTGGGCAGGGCTGGGCTGGCCACCCTGGCGATGTGCTGGGGCCAGCGTTAGGGCATTGGCTGTGGTCCAGGAAAGCCTCCGGCGACAGATATTACAGGAGATGTTTTACAAGAGCAGTATCGGTTCACGATGAGGATGCAAAGCCTAACAAAGCATGCTGAGCAAGCCACGGAAACCAAAAATCGTGCAAGGTGCATTTGCTTTGGAGGCATTGGAGAAAATAGAGGAGATACTTGCAAAGGTTTGTTTTGAAATGACGGAGGAAGAGAGGAAGAATAGGAAGCTTTACCTTGAAGAGATATGTAAGAGAAACTGGGGAGGAACCGCCACGCAGCATGGTTCCCTGTGGTTCCTAGCAGTGATAATATTACTAAGAATATGAAAAAATAATTAATAGTTATGGTGTGAAGAAGGGCAAAAATTAAAGACATTTTTCTGTTAGGTTATGTTCTGTATTCTATTTACTCTGAAAATAAATAATTTACTATTTGTGATTTATGTTGTTAATTTAAATCACATTTTTCTTGAGTGCGAGACTGCAGTAGATTACCGTGTTTGCAGTGCCGAAGGCTGTGTTGTGTCTTTTATAGAAGACAGAGTCCTGGCCTGTGTGTTTTGTGATGCACGTTTCAAACTGCATTATGCACCCCTGCCTCTGTGGGTTTATCCCACATTCAAGCTGTGTGCTAGCGGTGCGTTCTGGTGCGCCAAGGAGATGTTTCTGGTTTTTATCTTTATGAATGGCCGCATTATTTATTTGGAATACACCAAACGCCGGCAAGTCCTCACGCACGCGGCAGGCAAAACCTCGCAGCAAACAATGTGACACTAATCTGTTGTTTGTGCTAAAATACAGAAAGGAAATTACTGCTCGGCTGTCACGAAGCTCATAAAGGGAAAAAAGAAAAATGCCACCGAAAAAGAATAAGCTTGAAAAGAAAGTTCCATTATCAGTTTGTTTCATGGCTTGTAGCTCCAGCTGCAAACAATCCCTTTCATAAATACACCCTCAAGATAAACGGCAGCACAGTTCTGGTGGTATCAGTGAGATAAACCCACAAGTCCTCTCCGTCTGCGGGAGGGAGGATCTGCTGAGACTACTGCTTTATTTTGTTACATCTCATCACCATCTTGGGGGAGAAAATGAATATGTATCGTCTGTTATCTTGTAATTTTTGAGCCAAACATCTTAAAATACATTTTCTGTGAAATAACCCTGGGGATTTCAAGACCAGAATAAATTATTGGAGCAATTGGGGCTTGGAGTCCCTGTACTTGCTTTAGATGTGGCAAAAGCTCTTCCTAGTGTACGAGACTTGCCTTTTTGCTTAGTAACCAAAGAAAAGAAAAGAAAAAAGAGGGGGGAAAAAAAAAAACAAAGCACACTTAGCCTGGGTGCTTCTGCCAAAGCGGATAACTACTTAAACTCTCCAAGGGCTTGAACTGCAGATTGAGTAGGTGTGGTGGAGAGATCAGGTGTCAAATGCCCTTTCAGATCCCAACGCTAATCCTCTGTTTAATAATTTATGCTGGAATTTGTTAACACTTACTCTGGTTTATGTTTTCCTTAGGCTCAGCAATAACTTCACGAGAACGTGTCTCCCTGGGAATGCCCAGGCAGAGGCAGCGGATGCCCTTGCCCGGCCAAAGGATCCCCCGGCCATCTCCAGCAGGTGATGCTGGGTGCAGTGCCCATGCAGCACCACGCAGCAGAGCAGCAGTGCCCATGCAGCACAACAGAGCAGTGCCCGTGCAGCACCACGCAGCAGAGCAGCAGTGCCCATGCAGCACAACAGAGCAGTGCCCGTGCAGCACCACGCAGCAGAGCAGCAGTGCCCATGCAGCACCATGCAGCAGTGCCCATGCAGCAGAGCAGCAGTGCCCATGCAGCACCACGCAGCAGTGCCATGCAGCACCACGCAGCGGAGCAGCAGTGCCCATGCAGCACCATGCAGCAGTGCCCATGCAGCAGAGCAGCAGTGCCCATGCAGCACCATGCAGCAGTGCCCATGCAGCACCACACAGCAGAGCAGCAGTGCCCATGCAGCACCACGCAGCGGTGCCCATGCAGCAGAGCAGCAGTGCCCATGCAGCACCACGCAGCAGTGCCACGCAGCTGCCTGTGCCAGCCTGCCCTGCCCAGGAGAATTCCAGGCCCTGCTTAATTTGGCCAAGTGCTCTTCCCAGACTAGGGTTCCCGGGAGACGGCTCGGTCTTTTCTCTGATAGCTCCCGTGAATATACAAGTTATCTGACCTCAGCAGGGTCACCACACTGCTCCTGGCATCAGCTCACTATGAAATGGCTTTGCAGTATTCAAAGTGAAAGCAAATTGATCGCTTGTCCCCGTGGAGATGCTGCTATAAATTCCGTATAGCGGTGTAAATCAACCCCGCCGCAGTAAGGTCAGTATGCGCAGCGGCCTGCCCCCCGCTTCCCTGCTCCCCGAGCATCTCACAGGCAGCCCGGGGCCACTCGCACACTGCCCGTTGCCCAGCCCGGGGGCACTGGCACACAACTGGTTGCCCAGCCCGGGGGGCACTGGCACACAACTGGTTGCCCAGCCCAGGCAGCACCGGGCTCCTGCAGCCCCGGGGTCGCCGCCAGCAGCCCTGCAGGGTTTGCCGACACGCAGGCAGCGAGCCGCGCCGGCCATCGGCAGTGCCACCCGTCCCCAGAGTCCATCCCTGGGATGGCCCTGAAGTGGTCTAAGATCTTCAATGTGATGGGTCTCTCATGTCTGCGGTGCAAGGGGTCACGCCGGGAACTGCATTACCCTGATAATTATAAAACCCCTTTTTGAAGAGATCCGTTCTTCGCCACCGCGTTGTGTCTCATTGCTGAGAGACGGTTTCCCATCTGAGAGCGCTTAATGAGATAATTTGCAGTGAGCTTTAACGAGTTTCCATCATCTGTTGGCTCATTCCTGCCACCACAGTGCTGACTCCTTGCAGCCACTTTCACAGGTGGAATTTGGTCCTGAAAATTGGGTGTTTTTCTAAAAGCACTGCAGTCTAAATCATGCCATATTCTCAGGGAAACATTCAGAGAGTAAACGTGGAGTCCTGGAGAGAAAAATGTTATTCCTGATTTTCACATAATGGAGCTGCAGCATAAAAACGCCCTGCGCTGAGGAATTCTGAAGAATTCTGAAAGTAGAGCCAAAAATTACACCCCGGATTTTTTCCCAAAGTGAATTTCAGTCTCCCCTATCCACAGCAAGAATGAAAGTCTAATTTCCATCAATATAAAAGGATTACAGCTTAGATTTGCACAGGTAGTCGTACTGCCTGGTGGCACCAGCTGCAGGCTCTGGATCCCACCGCGGCGCAGGCCGTTAGCCTGTACAGTCAACTGTAACAGCGTTACATGGTAAAAGCCAAAAAACCCACTCCTTTTTCATTTTTTTGTCCTCACTGATGTGCAAGTTTAGTATTGTTTTAGGTGGAAATTACAGATTTATTAAAGGGTTTATTTCTTTTTCTTCCAGTGGCAGTGAAAGAGCTAAATCTCAGACCAGAGCCGCTGCCAGGGAGCTCCCTGGCCAGTGCAGGATTGAGCCGGGTCCCAGCCTGGCTGGTGCTGGGCAACGCTTCCTTCCCCGCCCCTCTGCTGTGTGGATCAGCGTTCATCACCCATGGGCGTGCTCCTGGCCTCGGGTTTGGGGCGCTTCTCTCTGTGCGTGCAGATTCCTTAAGACACAGTAGTAGAACTGTATAAATGATGTACGATGAGAGATACCGACGGTACGAGGGCCATGTACAGAACCTACACGTGGCATTTGAGCACCAATAAAGGCTACTTTGGAGGTGCCTTGTCAAGACAAGCAACGCCCTGCACGCTCGGCCGGACTTGAGGAGACCCTGTCACAGGCGCTGTCAGAGAAACGCCCTGAACTGCAAACATGGATCGCTCTGATTTTCCTGGTTGCAATACAGGACATTCCATTTAAATTTAGGAAAAAAGCCTCCTCCTGTGATGGAGCCGAACGCGGGCATGGGCTGCTGGGGGGCAGCGGGATCCCCCTCCTGGGTGCTGCACCCCTGCCCGGGCTCGGGTACGACCTGGCACCAGCCAGGACCCCTGTAACCACAGTCTAGGAAATTTGAAATGTTTTTTAAACATACCTAAGTGACTGATGTTTATGTATCTCCCCAGCAGCAAATGAAATGTTCTCTTAACAACTATTAAATGTTCATCATAAACCATCCTTAGCTGAGATTTGCAGTTCAAACGTCTTACAGTAATGAGTGACATTCAGATTTCTTGGGAGAAAAAAAAAAATCCTTGTTTCTAGGAAAGGTCTTTAATTTAGAGGTGGCTGTGATTGCTAGGAAGTAAAGTATCATTTTTGTGTGCGCGTGGGTTACCGTGTTTTAGGAACAGATAAACAGAATCAGGTCTCAAGGCCAATGGTGTTTATTCTGGAGGGCATTTGGGGATGTTTGCTGTGAATGACTGGGGCAGGGGCAGGACCGGGGCTGGCGAAGAACTAAAATCCATTTATTCTGAAATTTCTCGGTGTTGCTCAGGCTGTGACTCCGCTCCTGCCGCCTCCGCAGCATCCCTCTTTGCCTCTGCTCGGCCAGCCCCGAAGCACCACAACCCTGCTCCTCCCCGGAGGCATTTCTCAGCCCTCTATTTAAGAATGACTGTTCTGAATAATTTAGTACATTGGAAATCTTTGTTCTGTACCTCCAGACTGATGTCGAAATTTGTCTCAAACGTGAAGGCTATCTGAAATCAATAATATAATCAACTTTAGCCGCATTTACAAAGATAATATTTCCATAATATTGCCTGATTTCAAAGGGAGGAAGAAAGGCTGTGCAGTAGAAAAAGTCGTAAAAAGTATTGCAGTGAAGCAGCATTAAATTTTAGAAAACTTTTCCAAGACCATTAATTGAACTTTGTTACAAGATTTAAATGAGATATTGAAAATCAAACACTGTGGCCTAGTTTTAATTGCCTGCTCTTCGATAGAGCATAATCTTAGAGATGGAGTTTGCATTTTGTATCTGTAAAGAAAGATTCAGCAACCCCCTGGAGAACCGGTGTCGTCTGTTTACTGCTTCAGAGATCGACATAGCATTTAAAATTATTTATCTCATAAGTACGCTGGTTTCTCAGCCGAACTTCTGTGTGCCAGCACACTTCGGGGAGCATTCGTTGTCGCTAGTTAAATCCTGTTCCGTGGTGCTGCTAAGAGCAAGTCTGAGTGTAATCATCATTAGGAGTGTCTTAAAACCACTGCTTGTCCCTGCTCTGGTCCAGCACTGCCACCTCCCTCCCAGTAGCTCCCAGTCGCACGTGTGTGTGCGCACATACCCACGAAAAACGGGCCGTGCACGTGTGACCGGAGCAAGGCCGGGGTTCGTGAAGCTTCAGATTTTTTGCTGTGTAAAAGTAGCCTCGCCTTCCAGTCTGGTCCCGTCCCAGGCCACTATTTCTTGTCACGAACTTGGTGTTTGATGTTGCTGGGGTTTTTATTACTCTTGTGCTAATGTGAAAGGCAGATATCAGCAATAAATGTATTTTAAAAATGTGTGTATTTCATGGTATTGCTTCCACATACCCTTCCCTAAGGCCGCCAGCAGCTCAGTCTGTATGTCCGGAGGGGGATTGCTGTGTGCTGGTGCAGCCTGGAAACCAACACCCAGGGCCTTGGGCTGAACCGGGGTACGAGGATGCCCGGGCAGAAAGCCAGGTTTTGCCCTCTTCCTCCATGAGAATGAATTGTCTTTCAGAAAGGAGGCGTATCGTTGGCTCTTACTCACTGTCTTGAAAGAAATCTTCAGTGCAGGAGGATAGGAATATGCCAGATGCTTGGGCTGCGCTGGCAGTAACCGGGGTGGCAGTGGTCGGCTGGGTGTCAAGCCCAGTGAATGCCCTGGAATGTGCAGACAGGGCTCGTCGAAGGTGGGCAGATGCTGGACCAAGTCAGCACAAAATTACAGCAGGGAAACATTTAAGCTGGTAGGTTCTCTGCCTAGAAACGCCGCTCCTTGCCACCTTCTCCTTATGCGCACACTACTGCAGTTCAGTTGGTCTGTTCATTCAGACAATAACTTCTGGATATTTTATCACCAGAGTTCACCAAACTTGATTTCTTCCCACATCACACGCGCTAAAAAGGGAGATAAGCTGTGCAGTGAATGAAAAGCAGTTTTTCAGTTCGTGCAGACCGAAGGGTGCTGCGCTAAACCCAGGTACCACGTGTGTGCCCCTCGCCAAAGCCCTTGGCACTGCAGAGTAAACCACTTCTCTGAGCGTAGCTGGTTAATACCCATTCCTCACGGCCGTGCGCTGCACCGGCACGGTGTGGACTGACGTGAAGTAATTTAAAGGCGGACCAAGCAGACTTGCATAGAACGGGCAGGAGCACTTACGCTGCCCCCCCGCACAGGTATGCGGTACAGGGTGGCAGCAGCCTCCCCAGCGCGCCCCGACACTGATGCAGTGTGATTTGTTTGCTGCTCGGTGGTGCTGAGCAAGCTGATGCAGGCAGCCTGCTGATGCGGGATCCGTCACGACAACCACCAGTCCTGGAGGTCTGGGTGCTGCGTTTATTTGTAATGATGTGAAAAATGCTGAAGAACACCCATGCCATGACTACTGAGCCCCGTGGGACGTTACGCCGTACGCCGGTCTTCTTGCTGCGTGGAGCAGCGCTGCGTGTCAAGCACTGAGATAAGGACCGGTTCCCAGCAGCTTAAAGCATCTGTTTGGTCCACCAGCAAATATAATCAGAAACATTAATGTTAGATGTTTTTCTTGGTTATTTTCATGTTTTAAACTGATAGCAAGGAAGGAAAACATGAACCTTATATGTTCATATAATAGAAGTAAATCATGGTAGGAACCATCCTGGCCTGAAGCATGGTCAGTGCTTTGCACCGCAGGCAGCGATCCCACCCCACGGAGCACGTGGGAATGCGACAAATTGGGAAGGGAACAGACCGTTTTGCTAAGTTTGGTGGTTCTGTGCTCGATGGCTGTGCTAACATTTGTTCCCTGTCCTCACACAAGTAATTGTGGCCACGTAGCCAGAGTTTTTGAGACAAGGACAATCGAAGTGCTAAAAATATACGCTGTATTTTAAACTTCTGCCGTTTCCACACATATTCAGCAGTTAGTTTGTCACTTGGTGGCTGACGCTTAAGACCAATTCTGTGATAAATGTTCAAAAACGTTTCACCAAAGGAAATTGCTGGGATTTCCTGCCATATCTGCTGGGAGATCAGCTGCTCCCCAGGCGGAGCCCGTGTCCCTCCCTTGGCTGCTGCCGCGGAGCTGAACACCCACCGGTGTGGGCTGGGGGGCACGAGGAGGGCACGCTGCCACGCACCAGCCGTGGACACGAGCGCTGGTAGCAAAGGTCGGAAGACATTGGCACTTGCCGCAGCGGTAAATAGCGGTCTGAGGTTAACCCTAATGTCTGCGCTCTGGGGGCGGCGGGGTGGCTGACCGGTGAGCGCCGCGTGGGAGATGCTGTGTCCCCAGAACGTCGCAATGCCAAATGAGCAGAGGTGAGAAGCTAATTAGGGTTTCTGAGTTGGCCTGACCTAACGCTGTTCAGGCTTTCCTCATTCTGAGCGAACCCTTCAAACGCGCTCGGCGGCAAGCTGGCTGGTAACGCTCCTGGGCTTGGCATCGGAAGAGCCCAGAATAGGATACAAAAAGTAAAGCTGAATCTCAGTTGCGTGCTAATTTTACATATCTCCATGTTAAGAACAGCCAGGTTTTACTGTATAATAGACCTTTTATCGGTCAGACGATTTTCTTCTGCAAATGCTGTCTCCCACTGGTAACAAGATAAATCTTTGTAGATATATTGTAGATAATACGTTTGACGCAACTGAAACTGCACTTTTGTATTGTGAAATAGTAGCAGGAAAGTGGTAAATACAGCCTTAACTTCTCTTTAATGAGATTTAGTGGCTGGCAAGAGGTGGGGAAAAGCGACTTTCTGTGTCTGCAGGAATCACCATGCCGTGTTCTCCTGGGCTGCGGGTCTCCCAGCTCTGACTGACAGGGAGCTGCTCGTCCCGGCAGCCTGCTAAGGCGTGCACACGGGTGCCGTGCACGGTGCAGGATTCAAGGCTTGCCTTTTAATAGTGCACTTGGGAAAAGTATTCCCTCAGTCATTTTTCCGTTTTAAATTTTCATAAACTGCTGAATATTTTATGCAAACAAACCCCGTCCTCACTGTGCTTCCTGTGCACATTGTGATGGCTTGCTTTGGGCTCTCGGGGTTGCCTTATAGGTCTGCGCTGAGTGTTTATTTGGAAATAAATGCACCTGCAGGATGCATTTAATCCTTTTTTTTTGAAGTATTGTAGAAGAACCTCCCAATATTGGGAGCATGCGGTTCGTGGTAGAGAAGGTTTAATGCACCTCGGTAGAAGTGCGTTTTTGATGCTGCAACGATCCAATAACAGCCATAATGTGTCACTTAATGGGCAAGCAAACAAAAACTCTGGAGAAATTAAAATAATTCACTGTGTTAATACTGCAGGTTGAGCAGTAAACAGGACACATATTCATGAAAAAGAGACCAATTTAAATCCAAAACTCTGTCCTTTCAAGGAGGTGCACAGCTATTTATCTTTTGCAGCTGGCAGCACAGTGCGGTGGAAGGGATCCTGCATGGCAGAGCAGGCGCAGTTTCCATCTGCTGTCTGCTCCCAGCAGAAGCGGGAGCTGCTTATTTTTTTTTCCTGGAGTCGGTTCCACGCCATGGCAGTACTCATTGCCTTCGCTGCACATCGGTGCTAACCAGTGCTGGAGAACAGGCTGGTACCTGTCCCAGTGACTGAAACGCACCCGGGGGAGACTCCGCTCTCAATTTATGGGGCACACGCATGGGGGTTCGTATTGACTTCTCTAAATCTGTTATCTGGGCATGAATCACGTCCGTACAGAGATGGGAACTTCTGACCCAAACTTAAACACATACTTAACAGCCCCAGCCAGATGAGAACACTAAATTGGATAGCTCGATGCTGTGCATGTTGGAGATGGCAGATGCACAGATGGCGGGAGAGGCAAAATAAATGTATAAACCTGACAGTTAGGAGAACTACGGTATTTACACCTGGTGAATGCTTCAAGAGAGTGGCTATAATGAGATGTCTATGGCTCTAACTGCTGATCCCTGTTCTTCTTCTTTTTCTTTTTTTTTTTCTGGTGGGAGACTGCATTTACAGAAAAATGATAAACCCGAATTGCTTCCCATTGATACTGGAGAGCCGCAGCTCTCCGTTCCGAGGGGATTGCTTAGCCTACCTCGCTACTTTTAAACCCATTCCCAGCCATTGAGACTTCCCACCAGTTTTTAATCTGGACGTTTTGATCTATCAACCGGCATTAAGTACCCGGGTTTCCTTCATCTCTGTCCTGACACGCTGGCCAAGCTTTCCGTGCAGCAGTGTTGTTTCATCAAAAGTTTTGCGATTACACAGGATTAGTTTTCCCCTTAACGAGCCAGCTGGGCTAACGCTGGTGACCAGCAGCGAGTGCTGGGCAGGGGGCAGAGCTGCAGAAGGGCAGGAGGAGGAGGAGGAGGGCTGGAGACAGCGGCGGGGCCGGCACTGCTGAAGGAGAGCAGCCCGCACCGAGGCGTGCCGGACCATGGTGTGCGGGGTCCCCGTCCTGCTGGCTGCTCCTGTGGGTTTCAGCGGGGCCCTTAGCGATGTTTTCAAGGAGATGCTGGCCAAATCATAGCGCTTTCTCTTTCTTTTTAAAAAGTGAGCGTGCCAAAGCTTTTAAATTCGAAATAATGACAGTTATAAAGGAAAGCTGGCGGGCAGAGGAGGCTGCGGCGTGTGCAGGCAGCGTAAGAGCACAGTCACACTGAGACTCCCCGGCTGCCGGCGTGCCCAAACTGTCCGGTGGGATTTTGAGTGAGAAGCGACAGTCGTGTGTCCACAGGTGAGAACTGAACCGTAGTGTCGGCGTCAATTGCATTAACGTCTTCTGTTATAAAGAGCACGACTGACTGGGAAGTATCAGGCACCTTCTGCTGGAGGAAAAACCGTTGTCTAGTATTCATTGTTACGAGCTTCACGTTTTGATGGAAAGTGCATGCCTAATGCGAGGTAATTTTACCAAATGCGTTACTTTTATTACTGTACTGAGTATAACTGGAAGTAACGTGGCCGACAAGGACGGCCGGTACCACGTGTGAAGCCGGGTAAACGTGCGCATGTGCCTAGTTTGTGGTACAATCTGTTGTTTGTATGGTTTCACCTTTATTTTGTGTCCTGACCACATCTCAGTGCGCCGACTTGGATGTACTCGTGCTGAGCGTGCCGACGAACACGCAGTCGGCGGTGTGGATGGCAGGTACGCCCGCAGGGAGCGCGTCGTGCCGGAAGGGTGAGCCAGTGCTGGAGGTGGGACTGCCACCACCTGCAGCATTTCAGTGCCTCTGAAATGGAAAATCTATTTGATTCGATCTATCTATCTATTTGATAGTTGAGTCAAGCCTGCATAAGCATGTGCCTTGCAAGTGCCTCTTCATGCATGGGAGATGGGAGATCGACGGACGATCCTGGGTTTGTTTATAAATGACAGAAATGCAAACATGAGTGCATATATATCTAGTGTATATATGTCTAGTGCATATATGTTTTCATATACATACGCTATATGAGACTTTTTGGATGAAGCATCCATAGGCTTGCTCACCCTCATGTTTCAGGCCTTGCATGCAAACCAGCTCTGATGACGTCAAGGGCAGTTTTACCGCCGAGTTTAAAGAGAAAAGGGTAGTGCCAGCATGATTTTATTTCCATGGGACAGCACAAACAACAGCGAAGAAATGTGGGTCCCAGGCCCGTTCTGCGTGATTCCCCGGACAGAGGACAGATCAGGTATTGTCCGTTCAGTCTCCAGTGCTCTGGTTTGATGAGAGGAGGTCAGAAAACAGCCGCGACGGTGAGGCACACACTGCGTGCTCCCCCATGCAGCCGCTCTGCCTCATCGTATGGCAGACCCAGCAGCAAACCTTTTAGAAATGACAGGGTGCAATGCAGAAACACGACCAGAAGAGCTAACTGCAGTCTCTGCATGGCCAAGAATGTAATTTTCTTTTTGGGGTGTCTGGGGATTTTTTGAGATGCAAAATCTTATTTTTACTGGCATTGCTGTTACGTCCCACTATTTTTATGTCCAGTTCCTGCAGGTGTGAAATGGTCAGCGCTGCCGGGATCAGGATGGTGATGGAGGGCTGAAGGTTTCTTTTACAAGGGAGAGGGCTTTGGGACGGCCGTCGATGTGCGCTGGTGGAGCGGTGTCAGGATGCTGCCCGGCTCTGCCCGGGGGATGCTACTGGGTGGGTTTCCTGGGCGTGCTGTTGGCAGGGACAGGGACAGAGTCCCTGCGTGCTCTCTGGCTGCTGCTTCTAGTGCAATGAAGAGGGAGCGTGCGACCAGCAGATCCAAAATGATGACAAAATAATGCTCAGCTTTGTCATAGTACGTGCCGTATGAGCAGGGTAGGACCAATGAGGCAGGGAATGGGGAACGTCATAGGAAACGCACAGCCCCGGCATGGGCAGCCAGGGACGGCGGCCGCGGGCGGGCAGTAGCTCACGGGGTGGTACGGAGGCTGCTTTTCACAAACCTCAGCGATGGTGATCCTCGCGGCTGGTGTCACTGTGAGCGGCAGGAATGAAAATACAGTTTCAGAGGTTGCATTGCCTGTAATAAAATACTTACTGTTTTACATTGCAGAGGTGAGAGTTGTGACTCCATAGTTAAAACTGAGTTGAATTTCACTTTTTAACGCATTTGTTTTTCTTCTGAGTTTAATCTTGATGCGATTTACCGCATTCGGTCCGAGGATGGATGAGTATTACCTGTCTCTATGTTGTGTTTCACCCCGGACAATGTTTCCTCTGTATCATAACTTCATCATACTGCAATTTTTATCTCCTTGTATGCACATATTTATTGATATACCAGAACGCGTGTACTTATGTTTGAAATGTCTTCACTTTGTAGAGGGTGGAAAAGAGATTGCATAGTCATAAAGGCTGGTGAAAATTCAAAACGTGATGGTTACTTGTGCCTGAAGCTACGAGCAAAGTGCTCCATGCAGAAGTGCCGGGCAGTTCACCCACACCTGATTTGGGTGGCCGGCATGGTGGTGTGCTTTGTCGTCACAGTGGAAGTCCTCGCCGTCACTCGGGCCCCGCTAGCACCCAGTGAGCACCAGCTTCTGGAGATGGTTTGCCACCAGGGCGGGTGCCGAATCACACTCCTTGAATCCTGCGGGCTGCAGTTCAGGGAATTATATAAAGTCACACCTAGACAGGAGGTAATGACATTGCTGTCATAGGCTGTAGGTAACTCTATGAATAAGTACAGTTACCCAGCCCGTTGCCGTACATCAAAGGCTGTCAGATAAGGGTCTGTTTCCAGTGTATGTCCTTTTACGAGCTGTATATGATGCATCTTTCCCTACACAGAAAGCTCATGCGCAGGGTGGCTCCTTTGGCGTAGCCACAAGCTCCGCGTTCAGTCCGTGCCCAGTGAAATTACTGCGTAATGTGAATCAGCCTAAAACTTAGCTACCGCGTTAGAAATCTTGAGTGGCCAAAATAATCTGGTCTCGGAGGGTGATTTCACCAATGGCAAAATATTTTACTGTGAAATTGCATTCGATGCGTGCAGGATCAGGGTCTTTATCAGTAGCTGTATGTTAGCTCTTCCACCCTACACCGAAACCTGAGAAGTCACAAACAGTTTTTTACAGACTTTTAATGGCCTCTGGGCTTTTACTACATTGAAAACACTGAAAAAAACCAATGGGAGTTTTGATGAGTGCTCTCTGAATGGTGACCCCGTATCCGTAGCCCAGCAACTACACACATAAACGTGAGGCCAGCACCGTGCATGGAGCGGGAGCATCCCGAACAATTGTAATACTTAGTTAGCCTTTTCTTCTGATTAATTAAGTGGTTGTTTGACTGCTAATCCCTATTCATTACTCACCAGTATTGCCATAATTTTGTCTCCCGGGTATAGAAGATTAAAATGCCCAGGAAGCAGCCTGAACCGTTGAAGGTACTAGTGGGAACTGCGTTACTCTGTAGGCATAACGTGATTGAAAATATTTGTCTTCTCCCATGATTAATAATAAATCAAGCCACTTATGATTCCTACTTTAGGTTTCAATTTTAAACAAGCTGTTGAAATACAGACTGTATGCAAAAAAAGGTTCATAACTGGCTTTGTTTGGATTAAAACCAGAAGTTTTTGTAAAAAAAAAAAATGGCTATATAAAAATTCAGCTTCATGTAATAACATATGGCTGCTTTCTGGATTTGTTGAACAAGGAAAATTTATGTCTGCAATCACACGATAAATCTTCACAGTTGTACGGAGATGAAAACCGTACTGTATGTATATGAGGGATGCCCCAGCCAACAGCGCTCGATAGTATCAGCTCTGGATTTCCAGTGGGAAAGCCTGGTCCCACCGGGCCAGGGGTAGGAAGAGTCTGTCCGAGCGCCTGCTGAGATGGAGGATGTAGAGACCCAATAAACATCTGTTTGCAATGAAACGCTACTGCCACAAGCCGAGGAACCACACGACGATCTTATTTAAAGTGATGAAGAAAGTATCTCAGTTTGCAGATTCGGAGATGCAGTTTGGCTCTCTCCAGAAATTCGGGTCCTGCTTTTCCCTTCCGTGGAGGTGGTCGTGCGGCGCAGATCGCCTGGGTGACCCCGGGGCTCAGCCACTCCGTCCCTCTGGGGCCTGGGGGATTCATTCCCATGGGCTTCTGCAAAGATTGCAGCCTGAGAGTAAATACTCCCAGAATTAATTTTGCTGTTACATGTGATTTCTTCATTAAAAATTGTGGGTAGAATACCGATATCAAACAATTTTTGAATAAAAATGGAGAACCTTACACAAATATATTAGTGTGTGGTTTCAACCAAGGGACATTCTTTTTCTCTGTACAGCTCAGTGCTACTCAGCAGTTTATTCATAAATCAAAAAAAAAAGATGCAATAGGAGAAATACCTGGTACTAACAGTACACGAAAGGAAAATGGAGAATTTTGCCTTTGCCAAGTGGCTGAGCAGAACATCAGCCCATCCAAACCAGCACTGACAGACTTGCAGATTTTTGCTTGAATGGAACAATATTTTACTTTCTGTAAAAAAAAATATTTTCAGGCTATTGGTCACGATGTTTCTATGGTAACCGATATAATTTCATTTTAGTGATGGATTACAGAGGAAAACTCCGGGGAGGTTTGACACGGCGGCGTTTCATCTGACAGAGCCTGGCAGATTGTTTCTCTGGAGTTATTAGGCAGTTCTGGTTGTGCTTTGTGTTTACTGGGCATGGCTTGGGACGGCTGTGCGCAGCGTCTTGGAAAAACCACTGGTAGAGCTACTCTGGTGTTCCAATAGTGGATATATTCTCATCTAACCTGTCTTTTTTTTTTCCTTTCCTTCCTACTTCCAGTTTTCAGTGAGGGAGGTAGGAACCATGATAGACTATTTTTTCTGATCTGTCAGATCTTGGTTTTACTTAGTACTGGGGTCCATGGAGTTACTCCAGGCTCGTGCTAGCGCACTTGGGAGCAGAATTTGCCCATAAAATGCGTATGAAGTCATTTTTGAGTTTTGAGCCATTTTACTGCAGCCGTGCAGCACAGGACTGATTGCATTGGTTTTGTAAAGAATCAGCAAGCGACAACACTTGAGATCTTTGTTTTCAGAAGTTAGCTATTTCTACTGCAGGTGTGAAACACGGGTACAGATATAGAAGGCGGAAGAAAGCTAATTTTCTTTTTTTTTTGAGGGGATCAATATTCCACGGCAGGGAAAGATATCTATTCCCAGCTATAGTTTCATAAACAACATTTCATTATGCCTATTATCATAACAGCCCTTTTCATCTCCTGTGTCAATATTTGGCTCTATCAGGCAATGTCTTATCTTTAAAGTGAAAAATCCATCATCGTGGCAAAAAGGAAAAAATACATTAACGGCCCACCTGCTGATTTATATTTGAGGCTTGAGGCCCAAAAGTATTTTAAAGAGCTCCTGTCTAAAGCCAGCAGGTTTTGTATTAACTGCGTGTTAGAACGTTGCAGCGAGTTCCCACCTCTGCTCACTGCGAGGTTCAGCAGAAGGCGCGCAGGCGAGAGCCGCGCCATTTGCCGCGTGTCTTTGCAGCGGCAGAACGTCCTGCGAGACTGCAGCTCCCCGTGGCCGACACCACCTCCCGGGACCCTCTCTCGGGAAACAGGAGAGCGAGGAGTCAGCAGGGGCTGGAGCCCGTGCGGAGGGGAGAGGCGAGCTGGAGGTCGCCAGCTGAGCTGGCAGTTAATCCCAAATTCCTCTGCAATTTTACCTGCTGACTTGCATGAAGATTGCAAATTACCTTGCCTTCAGTAGGATTCGAAATCCCACTTGTTACTTTCTAGGCTAATTCTAGTTTAGACCATACGTGCCTTTACTCCAGAGACGACGTGCTGTAAATGGTGACATGTCTTGGCCGTGATTTTGGGAGGTCCCATGGACTCATGCAAAAAACAAAATGTACACTTGAGAGTCTCTTAATATATTAAACCAGTGTTGAAATTATAATAAAATATAATAATAAATTATAATAAATAAAATTATAATAAAATATATCTATACACACTAATATATATAATAATTTTATAATATATAATAATTTTATAATATATAATAATTTTACTGGAAAGGTGCTTCTGAAGCCACGCTAGTGCCAGACGAAAGAGGAGCAGGCTGCACGCGGAGCTGATGGCTCACCTATTTATTCGTGGAGGTGTTGCACCAGAAGCTGATGTAGGAGATGTATATGCATTATTAAACCCCTCATTCTTACGTTTTCTCAGCACTGTTAAGACTAATCAGTACTTTACCCTGATACGTCGCTGGTTTTAGTTTTGTGAAATGAGTATCCTTATAAAAACATCGTCTATCTTCCTAGTGAGGGGAGAAAGCTTTATTGTTCATTTTAACCTATTTCTGTTGAGAAAAACACATGAGGCATTTCAGATACATATAATTTCCATTCTAATTCATCTTGAGCTCTATGGAAAAAAAAAAAGTGGTGTATTTTTATTCCATTTTGACATTGCACGCACACATATACTGCAGACTGCAATGGTAACTGAGCCTCCGAAATTGCATATAATGTGTGAAACACCTGGTGTTAGAAGAGAAATAATTGTAGTGCTTAAAATCTATGGCAGGTGTCAGGAATAAAAATGTTGCTGCCTCCTCATTTCAATATGCAGGGGTAGTCTGCACAGAACAGGGTAAGTACCAGCGTGTCAGCCTGAACTCTCTGCCGCCTTTTTTTGACAGAAAACAGTCTCAGAACCAGATTTCTGACTGCACGCTGCTGAGGTGTGCAACCAATAAGCATTTCATCGTTTACCAGAATTATAAAGAAAAGACAGAATAAGTTATCTGTAGATAATTTTTATTTGCTTGAAGGCAAGGAAGGTACCTTTGCAAACTTAAGGCGTTAAACCTATATCCACTTGGGGCCCCTTTCACTGGGCCAGTGGGATTGGACTGCTCTTACCCCCGCCCTGGCTGGGCACTGCTCTTTGGGCACGGGCAGAGGGGCAGGGCCAGTGCCCCGGCACTCTTCTTCCTTTTCCTCCATGAAAGGGCATTATATTTTACCCATGAGTTTTTCGGAAGGCGTTACGTAGTCTCCTGGAAAGAGCAGCTTAAGTAAGCGATGGCAGCCCTGCATGGCAGGTGACGAGCGCTCTCCTGGGCTGGCAGCCGGCGATGCTGGGGCGAGCACGGCCGGGCCGTGGTGGTGCAGGAGAGCTCGGGATGATCGTGCAGGAGGCAAGGGCTGTGCCCTGCCTGCCTGGCAAGGGTTGCTCCTCTTCCTCACTGTGAAGCTGATAAACGTGCTTTTCATTTCATCCAGCGGCTCTTCATGCACTTGCGCTCTCAGCCTGCGGTATCTGCTCCAGTGTAAATTGCTGCCCTCATCGCAGCAGTGAGGAATGGAAAGGGTTAATGTGGCATCCGAAGCGGAATGAGGAACAGGAAGGGAAAAAATAAATTGAAATAAAGAAAAATGTCTTCAAAACAATTAATACGTGGCGGTACGTAGCTCATCAAATGCAGCGCATAGGCAAATCGCGTCATTTTAAAAAGGTTAACACCTTGGCAGAGCTAATTGCTGTTCTTCCTGTAAAATTCCAGTGTAATTTCTGATTTCTTATTCTGTTGTTTATCTTTCAGCTAAGTAGATTTTAAATAAAACAAATATTTATGCCAGTAAAGCACTATAGCTTAAATATTTAAGGAAAGCTAAGCAAACAAAACATAATAGCATAAATATTTAAGGAAAGCTACGCAAACAGAACCAGAAACCCACACGGCTGAAGGAAACTGCCTTAACAATCTGAGGAAGAAAACATCATAACCAAAAAAATTATTAGTTTATCGTTTAATCACCAAGTTGGGTGATTTTGTGTATTAAACTTTTTTCCTTCAGATGTTGGGGTTCTTTGCCCTCGCTTTCTGCTCTCGCCTCCATCTGTGTTTTCCTCCTCTGTGTGTAGAGCGGATTCTGAAACCCGTGATTTTCCCTAGGGAGTGTAACATGGTCACACATCTTTGCAAAGTGTTGTGTATCTCTAATATTTATGGTACAAGGTCCATTTAATATATGACCTATAAGCAGGTATGTGGTATTGATTATAATAGTAGTTACATTGTCCTCCTCCACCAGGTACAAACCTGCTTCCATGACCGGATTTGGCAGGTCAGAAATGTCAGTTTATGTACATGGTGTGACAAAGGTGTAGATGAAACAGGTTGGAGCAGCCGGGTGCTGTGTATTTAGCAGTTGAAGTACGAAGCAATTTTAACGTGGTTGGTGCTCCCGTGGGACAGTATGTAATTCAGAGAGACATGCGGTGATTTACAGATTCCAGTGCTCTTTTCCTCCTGGTTGTGCAGAGGAGGCTGGAAATAGGCAGGGCTCTGTCTCTCAGCCATGAATACGCATAGCTTCCCGTATCAATTCTTTATTTGTATTCCATTTACATTTTCTTTTGCTGGGCAGAATCGTGAAGGCAAGCTCAAACACTTTGAAAGAGCATACTTGGGGAAAAATTATCTGCCTTTTCATCTTGCCTCGTCTCTCCGTGAGCCTTGACAGCCTTTAAAGCCCTGGACTTCAGGAGATTTCCTCATGGCACCTCCTCCTCCCAGCACATTTTCCCTGTGTGAATGAAACCCGAGGTTTTTCGTTGTAAATAAAAACAACCTCTGTAGAATTTGAAATGCATTGGCTTTGAAGTTATAATTGTGTTAAGCAGGGTAATGTGGTGGAAACACTCTGTCAAATTACCTTCATGGTGGTGAGAACGAATGCCCGAGTATCTGTGTCTGCAGCTGGAGCGGTTCTTAGAGAAACAGAGTGATAATCAGTTTGGGAAATGGACAGGACGCTGTCTTCTTTCTAACGCCACTCTAATCGGAGAAAAAACTGCTGGAGAGGACAGGTATCACCTGAAATCCCACAGCAGCCCTGCCTTCCCAGCAGCAGAGCCGGGTGCTGGGTGCCGCTGCGTCCCTGCGGCTTCCCCCATCGTTACCGCTCGGCTTGGAGAAACAGGGTCTGCCCAAGCCCTGGGGTGCGCGGGGCGTCCCCGGTGCGCCCCATCCACCAGCCCCTGCGGGTCTCAGCTGGATGCAGAGTGCGGTGCTCACCGGCCCTCCCGTCTCCTGGCCACGATGCTTTTGCAGCCTGTTTGCCATCTCAGCTGCCGGTCGGGTGGGTAGGACGGCATTTCGGTGGCTTCCAATGAAAGGAACGCTCTGAGCATGGCTGTTAACCGGCTGTACGTTCTGCTTAGTTATGTGTGTTACAGCCTTACATGCTTACTACTCTTAGCATTTTTGTTAACGAAACAAAGCCTTGGTTTTTCAAAGTTGGTGATTTTAATATTTATAATATTTGTTTTTAATGCTTATAAGCAATAATTATAATTAGTCCTTTTGCACACTGGAAGTCTTTTTATTTATTAAACAAAGGTGATCTTTACTTGCTCTAAGACAGATGCTGATTTCTGCTATTTGGAGTCGTGCACTGTACCCTCAGCTATGATCCTATATAACAACCGTTCTTGTTATTCACTTTTTATTGTACTAGACAATGAAGAGGGAGATTTCTTATTTATTGGATTAATTAACTTTTTTTACTCATGATTTGTTTCAGATGGCTTTTGGATGGCAATGAAAAGTCATTTAAAAAGCAGATCAGCAGCATCTTAAAACTCCTTTACGACTTAAGCAAAACTACTTCGAATACTTCGAATGCATCAGAAAAGTTCCTGACAAAATATGTTTTTAATTTTAAAAGCTTTTCTGTACTAAATAATAGAAACACAAGCTAAAGTTCATGAATAGAATTGCTGGCTATTGAATCATTTTAAGACACCACAGCTAATTGCTGTGAGGCTCTTTTGCACAGTTTTATTCTGTCTGGAAGTGGGAAACCAGTTTTCCTGTTTTTTCAGCTCCCGCCTGGTTTCTGCACTTTGAATGAAGGAGCTGGGGAGGAGAAGCCAACTGAACAAACGGAAATTAAGGAAATATTCTCCCTGCACCTGCAGAAGAGACTACAGCTGATTCATAATTTCACAAGCTGCTTGTAGGTGTATAACTGGGACTACCTACCTCTGAAACTCCTGGTGCAGTTACTGCTTGGTTATTTATTTGTTCCATTGAAATAACTTGAGAAAATGTCTGTAAAGTTTGACCTGATGGGCCCTGTCACATTTAAGTTTAGTTTTTAGAAAGAAGACTTGGTTAAATACAAGGTCTTTTACGTTTTTGCGTTCTTAAATCACCTGTAGGACAGACCTGTGCATAGAAGTGGATGGTAATCTGGTATAAAATAAAGTGTACTCGTACAGTTATGAAGTGCATCGCAAATCCCACATGCGAGGGGGTAACACTTTTAGCATCCCTAATGCATCATAAAATGAGATATAAAATAGACACTGTGTGGCCACTGTGCTGACTCTTATTTAGGCAAATAGGCATTTAGCTGCTTTCCCTCCTGTCTTCCTTTGCACCTACAACCCCAGGATACAACTATATAATGTCAACAGTTTCTCCTGTCATGGTGGAGCAAGCTTGTTTCTCTGACCTTAGATTCCGCGTTTTACTTCCCAGATGACTTTTTTAGAAATTCTCCTTAGGTTTTTTTTCCTCATGTATGTAGTATTTATCTTTTTTTGTCCAGATAGAAGCAATTCATCAGCTTCAGTTACTTTATCTTTGTGAGGGGAAGCTTTTTCGTTTTTTTTTTTAAAATGGATTTACTTTCTAGGTCTCCTCCGGTCGTCTTGCGAGTACCACGGCTTCTTTGATCTCTCTCAATTCCTTCTCCTGGGCGGGTATGAAAAGGCACCAGCTGTGAAAATTGTTACCTTCAGATTTGCAGACAACAGATTTCCGTGCGTCGTTCCTGCGTGTCGCGCATACCGATTGCATGTGTCTGCATTTCAGGCAGGGATTTTCTCGGGGGCAGCGGAGGAGAGGAGGACTCCCCAGCAGCCAGCCCTCATCCATGCCAGCAGCTTGGTTCACGTCTCTCAAATTCTTGCCAACCCGACTAGGGCTCCCGGGGAGATGTTAGGGAAAAGAAAAGCGACGTTTGTTATCAGGATGCTGTGATACTGCCTGAGAAGGTGTCAGAAGAGGTGTAAGGTAAAGCTGTGGCAGGATGAAAGCCCCGGGGCTCAGCGTGGCCCCCCACCAGTGTGGCTGCCCGGGCTCACTGGGACAGAGCTCCCTTGAGACTGGAGAAGTGTCTCCTTGGAAGGAGCTATGTGGAGCACAGCACCGCTGTGTTCTCCTCCGCTGGCTGTAACACGTGTACGGATGGGGAAAAGCAGTCCTAACTGTCTACTCCTGTGTTCAAAGAGGTTTATTTGTCCTGTCAGGGTGATGCACAGCTTTTCCAAGATGAAGAAGCCTTCCAGTTGCCCTGTGCGGCTTCCAGGATGCGGCCCTTGCAGAAAGCCACAGGACAGAAGTGTTCCAACGGACACGGACCTGGCTTCTTCCCTCCTAACCCTCATTGCCAGAGTCTAGCTGGAAGCTGTGGCTAGCACCGATCCCTAGGTTTTAGCTTTTAGAAATATGAGCTCTTTATTCTTCCTTCTCTGTTTGCAATGATGTGGGTGGAAAGTTGTTCCTCCTCCAGGTGTAGTTGCTGGTACCACCAGAGAAAGTGGAAGCTCCTCTGCATGTTAGAGGATACCTAGCTGGGCAGGCAGAGCAGTGTGGTTGCTCTCTCCAGCCTCTCATTCCCCAATTTGTCTGTACAACCAGGATTACCACGTCCCAGGTGCAGAATCCGGCGCTCGCTCTTGTTAAATTTAATGCGTTGGCGATTGCGCAGCTCTCTCGTCTATCCAGAGCTCTCTGTAAGGCCTCTCTACCCTCGAGGGAGCCCACAGCTCCTGCTGGGTTGGCATCGTCAGCAAACTTACTTAATTTATAAAAACATTAAAGAGCACTGGCCGTAAAATTGAGCCCTGGGGAACCACACAGGTGACTGGCCGCCAGCCTGGTGTAACCCCCTGTGTAACCTTTTAAGAGAAGAGGTAAAGCCGTGGTGTTACCATGGAAGGAGACTTGGTTCGAGCTCCTTAGAGCAGCGAGCAGCCCCCAGCTGTGGGCTGGGACAGCACGCTGACCACCCACCCCTGCAGTGTGGCTCAACAGCTTGCCCGCGACCAGGGTCAAGCCAGAGCTGAGGTTGAACTCACAAAGTGCAATGCGTGCCTAAGAAGTTTGGCACTAGGCCACTCAGAGGAAGTTCCCAGCATTTGTGACCATTTTCTTTTACCTCTTCAGCCCCCAGTTTTCAGGCTGGGTCAGTAATACCACCTTGCATCAGAGGGAACCCCTGGAAAAAGCCTGCTGATGTGTGTAAAAACACTCAAACTAGAGCAAAGAACGGTGAAATGCTTGAAGAGGAAGTTAGCAATTTTATATTAGCTATTTGGTAGTATTAGTCAGTATATTATATTATATTATATGGCTAGTTATATTCAGAGAAGGTTTCATTGTAGGTCACAGCAAATACGACCTGGGGCTCAAGCTGAATGATGTGACTAAAATGGAACGTGGGAAGGTTGCTAATTAAGTAATGCTGCCCTGCTAGAGTTCTGCGGAAAAAAGAGTATGCTAACATCCAATAGAAATTAAAGGATGTCTAATATATTATTAAGGGGCCACAACCAACCTTCGGCTGCTTCCAAAGCTCAGAGTGATTTCTCCACAGTATTAGCATCTTTCAGTGCAGCTTTCCGTGTAATACGTACCGTTCAGCGTGACAATCAACATACAACACCCCGTGGGCCGGTGGTTGTACACACTCGCAAACACAGATCTGTGTGTAGGTGCAGACCAAAGTCCAGGGAACTGTCAAGAGAGTGAAATACCAAACTGCCTTGGCAGTAGTGAAGTGGGACTGCAGTGATTGGGGTCTTGGAGCGTGTGTGTGTAACTCACGGGGACAAGGCCCGGTGGATCGGTGTGTGAGGTTGGTGTTTCTTCTTATCCCGCGTGCTATGCCCAGCATCTTGTGCCCTCCTCAATAACTTTGTATGCATCCTTGCCCTCTAGTGTCTGCATGTTGTACATCACCCTTGCTCAGCCTGTGTGTGTGTGTGTGTGCAAGGAAACAATAGTTCTGGATTATTTCGTCACTCGGTGTGCTTCTGCTTTCCAGGTAAGAAGATAAGGTCCACACAATGGTACAGTGATGCAAAATAATTGAGAAATTTCTGAAAAATCCTCCTTTCTAAATTTGTTTCTGAATTATGCTTTATTTTGCTTTCTTAATCTCTCGTAGCCTTACCTTTTGGTTTCTGTGCATCACTACAGGTGGATATTATTGGATAGGTGACTCCATGCCCAGCTTCTCCAAGAAAGTGTGCTTGATGTGGTCCTCCTTTTAGAGCCAGACAGCACTGGTGATGACCTCTGAACCCTGGAAAAATTTCAAGACTTAAAGCTTAAAGAATGCAGTCCTTTTCCTTACCAGTTGTGCTATAAATGTCATCGGTCATACATGGACATGGAAAACCGTGTCATTTGAATGGTGCCTGTAAATTTAACCCCAGATGTGGTACGGATCCCTGTCCCGGGGATGGCTAACAGTACTGTCACATTGACACTGGTGCATATTTGAGAAGAAGACAGATACATTTCAGGTTATAATTAACCCCTTGAAATGTCCACAGAATACTTCTAACATCCAAACTTTGCTGCAGAGAAGAAAAGTAGGTCTTTCCAAAACCAGACCTCCATAGAAAAGGAGCCAGACTGCTGTCCCCGTTAGACTGAACACAGGGGTGGGCTGCAGTATATCCCCGTACTCCAGATTTGTTAAAAAACTTGATGAATCTGAAGTTTCCATTACCAAAGTAGTGCCGATTATCATGTTTTCCTCCCCGTTCCTCCGTATTTCGAGGTTTTTCTGAGGTTCTTCTCTTGCTCCAGTTTCCCACTGGAAGGTCCCAAAGCACGGAGCTGAAGGCCCTTTGTGCACCACAGTTCTTACTGTACCTGTTGAGAATGACGGCAGCCACGACAGCCATGGCTGAGCAGCACGTGGCAGCCAGGGAGCTGCAATGCTTCTGTGATTTACCGCTGTGTTTCTGAGTAAACTACAGATATACGCATGTGCAGATAATACACGCACACGTAAAGTCATCGTACACCTACGGCTGCTATACATAGAAAAGACAAAACAGTGTGCCTTATAAAATCCAGCGTCTGAATAAAAGAGGAAAGGGAAACTTAGTGGAGGAAAACAAAATTTAGTACGATAAAAATAGCTCTTAGAGAGTTGTAATATTGCCTTTGGAAGAGTCAAAATTTCCCTCCTTGTTGGCTTGTCAGCTACATCTACTGAATTTCGTGTTCTGATCTAAAGAGGTAGATAAGTTTGTAAAAGAGAAGCATGTAAAAAATGACAAGAGAGATGAATCAGTCTAGGTGGAGCAACTGAAAAGCCGTGTGCATAGAAAGTGGGTTTTGTTCCAGCTTAGGTCTGGCTTTCTAAGCAAGTGCTTGCATTGTTAAGAAATCTAGAATGTCCACGAATAATAAGAAGAACAAGTGTAAAGGTAAAAAAAATCCTTGCCCAGCATGATTTATTCTGTAAACAGATTGATCAGCATGTTTTCCTCCAATGACATAAACCAAGTAAATTTGTTTATCATTAGTGGTCCTCCTGTTGGCTTTACAGCCTCGCCTGTGAAAGGTCCTAAGAGAAGCAGAAGTGTTTCCAGTGATGTCTAGCATGAGAGGGTGCCAGCCCACGCAAGCCCTCCCCTGGACGTCTCGTCCTTTCTCCGTTTGCTGAGCTGTACTCCGCTGACATCCGTGGCATGCCAGACTGTGCTCACCCCAGGGGTGAAGGCAGGGATTCACGGGAAGGTGCATGTGGGTTCTCAGCATTTGCACCCTCCCTCTGTGAGTTTACGAGCCCACAGGTGCTGACTGGTGCATGTCGTATTTCTTTTGGATTCCCTCTGTGAAACTTCACAAAATAAACGGGCAGGCAGATGTACATGAAGGCAAACATACTTGTGAGGAAATGTATTTTGTGCTTTACATGCTTCTGTACCTCAGAGTCATTCGCTGCCTACAACGAGGCTGAACACTCGAGACAAATCTCCATCATAAAAAGAGATACACGAAAAGGTTGTATCAGGAATACTGTTGGCTCAGGTACCAAGCTGAAGCTTTGGTCTCTATGAAATCCAAGTAATTCACTGTATTGTTTATAGGCGTTTCAGTTATCTTTTTCTTACATGTCTATCATTCGGTTTTGCCAGGTAAATAATGTCCTAAGCTTATGCATGGCTAAGAAGAATTAACTGGCTCCGTGTAATTCTGGCCAGTCATCCTTGTAGTGATGAGAATCCAAAAAATGAGTATGGAAGCACCAACCAGCAGACATGAAGAGGCCAGAAATACTCCCCCTGTTCCTTTGCAGTGCTCTGCTGCCCGGATTTTAGTGCCCAGTAATCTCTCCCGGTGCACTAACCCTCTTTTCTAGCCACTGGGAAAGGCGCATGCAATATAATTGATCTGCTCCAAAGCCACATGTGAAAGAGCAGATACAGCGTTACACCAACTGAGAAGTTAGAACAAGCCTCTCTTATCTCATGATTTAATGTAGTAGGAGACAGTCATTTTTATAAGTTAAAAAGCAACAGATTGAGATACGTTCATCACAGATCAACTGAACTTCTTCCTCGAAGGGGCTCATTGAAATGTATGTGATGTTCATTGTTGTGTGAGATGCTGTTTAAAACTTTTAACAACAAGATAAAAGCTTGTGACTAGGAGAAAGAAATGCTGTCATTGCTGGATTTAATAAATCTTCGGCTGGGACAATAAGCCTGCGATAAAACCAGAGAAAGCCTATTGCTTAAAAGTTATTTTGGCAGGTGGAAAGCAAAGACATTCTGTCACTGTGGTTCGGGGCAATGCACATCACTGAGCACGCCAAAACCTTCCTGGGATCCGCAGGGAGGAGGTGGAAGTGTTGTCTGTCCCTGACAATAATCACGGACTCTCAGAACGGCTGGGGCTGGAAAGGAGGGCTGGAGCCTGCCTAGTCCAGCGCTCAAAGCAGGGCCGGCTGGAGCCAGATGCTCAGGACCTTGTCCAGTTGGGCTTTGAGTGTCTCCAAGGATGGAGACTCTGGTCAGCACAGCCAGCTGATCTCCGTCCTCCCGGAGCTCCCTCCTGTGTTGGCACAGGTCCCCAACAAGCACACACATCTGGCAGTCACGGAGCCCATCAGAAAGCCAAAAACACGGACCCAAAAAGGCTTGGAGCTGTCAGCAAGGAAGTAGTCACCTGGTTTTTCATTCTTCCCATGCCCAGCAAAATCGCGCGTTCTTTGAAAGAGAAATTGTGTATTTCTTATAAATAGACCGGGGTTCTTTGGACACCATCTTACCAGCTTATCCTCTAATGCTGACAATCTAACCACATACACCAAAAAGTTGTAACGATATTTACCCACCTAATAAACTAGAAGCTCATGGATGATGTAATGTAAAGGTAACAGAACCTAAAGATTTTGGAATCTAAGCATTTAGATAGAGCATTTCATGATTACATAATATTCTTAAAAAGCTTGTAAGTTCCATCCAAAATCTCCAGTTTGCATTGAGACTATTAGAACAAAGAATTAAGAGTTAAGAGCTGATGTGAAATTGAGATCATGAATTCTTCAGGAACATTTCAGGTTTTTCTTCAGTCCCAGTGCAGCTCTGAGATGGACCTGTGCAAGAGGGTGGCTTGATCTGTACCCGCTACATTGCTGCTTGAGTCACATCCACCAGAAATGAATTAGCCAGTGCTTAAAAGAGATATCTGCAATTGTCAAAAAAAAAAAAAAAAAAAAAAAT